>JAOUQT010039283.1:0-11168 GCA_025769995.1 Xyliphius kryptos
ATATAATATAATATAATATAATATAATATAATATAATAAATATAATATAATATAATATAATATATTTAGATTTATAATATAATATTGTGATACAAGGCAAAGTGTATTTATGACTGTGTTTGAGTACAGTAAGTTTTTGTTAGTTTGTCTTTGTGTGTAATCTTTGTATACTATGTACTTTCTAGTGTACATTACCAGTCAAAAGTTTGGACGCACCACCTTTTTGCTCCATTCATTATGATTTTTTCAGTTCAGTGTACCATAAAGATAAACTTTGTAGTTCTCCAATTACATTCTGTAGTATATCTGTTTGTAAACTACAGCACATAGCGCGTTTGGTTCCATTACTATGTTCTCTAATTGGCGAGACCACTAGTAATTACACAAAGCAGGTATTATTCTGTTGAATCATTATCTGTTGGCGTATACATATTATTATAATGTCTCGCATACACACTGTTATAATCACGTGTACTATTATAAATTTGAGCAAATACTTTTAAATGTAAGTGTATGTGAGTGAGTATGCGTCTGAGAGAGTGTACATGTGTGAGAGAAAGAGTCTCTGTGTGTGAGAGCGCTACCTGTTACGGAAGAGGCGGGACATAATTTGTAGACTGCATTGCGCATGCGCAGCTCCAGTTTTCATGAGGTTCTCGTTTGAGTGAATTTCAGACCACATATAATGCTGTCATATCAGATATTGCTGTAGGTGTCAATGACATAACAATAAAATCGATTCAGTGCAATTTCAATCCTTGGCAAAATGATGGGAATTATGGGATTGATTTATTTTGTTCTCTAGTAACCTTTCGTGAAGAGCATAATTCATTATCCTCATAAAACTATTTTCTTTTTTTGAAGCATTTGTGTTGAAATTGAAGGCTTGCTTTAACAGGATTTTTTCTGAATTTAAAATTGTGCATTTTCCCCTTTTTAGGGGGGTGAGAGTAAAGCTGAAATTAACAGGTTTGACAATGCATTACTCTTAATTCTTGTCTGCATTCACATATTCTAAAAGGTTTACATTTACAACATAAGTCCAAATTCAAAAGACCCCGTCACTACGTTTTACACAACTTATAATAAGTTACATATTTGACCAATTTGTTAGCATTACATTATGTGCGTGCACAAAAGATGCTTCCTGTAATTTTGTACTCCAACTTCATTTTAGTTGTCTAAATAAATATGTGACAGGTCCTTCATAGAATCTAAGAACATTTGTGTACACAACCATACTGAACTGGAACTGTAGAAATAGAACATTCACCTATGTAAAGTATGGCAATACTTAATAAGCAGGTGTGAGGTACTTTGCAACCTATCAAAATTAAAATATACGAAAACCAAAGGCTGACACTGAACAACAACAAAAAAAAGTTTTATTTTACAGTCCACCATTACATGCTGGACTAATATTAAATACCCAGAAGTTGGTAGTTAAAATAAATAAATGCCTAATAAATTATGCTCAAAGTAAATTACTGAACAAAACTACATATTGAATAGGATCGTGTCAAACATAAATTCTCACAACCCAAAAGTTTTGACTTATTTTAGATTTTAGACAACAACAGTAAACATTCTGTTACTAAAGTAAGAAATCTAGGGCGGCACGGTGGCTTAGTGGTTAGCACGTTCGCCTCTCAGCGCTGGGGATTCCCGGTTTGAATCCCAATCTGGGTGGTTTCCATGTTTTCCCCGCCCAAATGGATTTTCTCCGGGTTCCTGGTTTGCTCCCACTGTGTAAAAACATGGATTCAAGGTAAATTCAAGGGGCAGTCGTAGGCTTGTCGTTAAGGAACCAGCCTTGCTACCCGAAGGTCGCCGGTTCGATTCCCGGTCCCACCAAGTACTCTAGCTCAAGTGCCCTTGAGCAAGGCACCTAACCCCAATTGATACCCGAGCACCTAATAAAACACTGCCCACCGCTCCGGGCATGTGTGCTCACTTCACCAGTGTGTGTTCACCAGTGTGTGTATTTGTGTGTGGTTCACTGCACGGATGGCTTAAATATGGAGGACACACTCCTCTGTGTGTAAGCACTGTAGGCAAAATAGATCACTTTAATTGGCTACTGCTCCAAATTGCCCCATATAGTCTGTGTGTGAGTCAGTAAGTGAGAGTGTGCCCAGCAATAGATTGGCACCCTGTGCCGGGTGTATTTGCCCGAACCCCAAATTAATGAATAAATGGATATTGTATTTGCTATTTGGAGAAGTTAGTTTACTTAGTTTATGTCAAGTTGTTTGCACAGTTGTCACGGTGATTTATTCAATATAGGATTAACATAAATTTAATTAAAACGGATATTAAACATATGGATATTTCTGGACTGTACATTTTTTCTAATCAAGCCGTGCACGAATGGAGCTGAAAAGTGTCTTTTAAATATAAACTAATTGGCCAAGTTGCTTTTCTACAGGTAAAAGCGAGTCAGCCGTTCTGTCTGTGTCCTCCTGGGGGCGCCAAAGCCTTTGAAATGGTGTTTTTCCACAAATTCCCTCTGGCAGGAGATTTCATTTCATGTTTAGTTCTGTATCTCATTTTTGCAAAACCTTGACCAAAAGACAACTGAATGATTATGCATCCACTTATTTTAATAAACCGTAGTGTAGGTTTGAGTATTAGTTTCCTGTGTATCTGTCTTTTTTTAGAACAGGGAACATACTCAACTTCTGAGAGTAGGAGCCTTTCAGGAATGCAGTGGTGAACCACATGAGCACATCACTCTTCTCTTTATAATAACTCAACAAAGCAATGGTTTGTGCTGATCGCAGTTTAGGTTTACGCTAAAATGCAAACTAGCCTTTATTGCAATAAAAATAAATCATGGGATTTAGCTGGATTTAGTATTGTAGTGATTTTGACCTTAACGTGGTTGTTGGTGCCAAATTCATGGTTGGTTTGAAAAATCTTTGGATATTAAGGAATTTTTTAACAGTTTATTTTCTGTAGGTTTGGTACAATGTACGGTGTGTCTAACACCACTACTGCTTTCTCTCTGCAGAATTACAACCAGGCTCCGATCATGGTATTGGCTGTTCCAATGGCTGTGCGTTTCCTGCAGCAGGGAAACCGTGAATTGAGCCGAAACATGTCCAGCTACCTGAGTCTGGCTGCCATCTCTAGACCTGGGCTCCTTGTGCAGCACACCCAGTCCATCACTCTCAGTGTACTGGCAGGTAGGCACCGAGAACGGGTCTTGGGGGTTTTAGCACGTGCCCACCCACAAAGTACGTCTTCACCTCCATGTGTGGACAAAACACTAATGCAAATACATGTTTCTTTAATCAATCACAGGGTAAAATGATTATTTCACAAAATGTTGTTAGACTAAATAAGTTCAGGCCATAAATGGTAATTCACCAGGCTGCATCCATTCACAGATTTGGCACAAAACCCTTTTTCCTCAGGTTGTTACACAAGCCATTTGGTGCCGTTTACATTTTTGGCTCGTTTAAAACTCTTCACCTCCCATTTGCTTGTACTGCATTTTCAAATGGTGCAGTAATTGGCTAATAAATCACCTGAATATTTCTAGTAAAACGCCTTTATTTCTGAGTCACAACACTTTGCAGACGGTTCTCCTGCAGTTTTGCCTTTTCAGCTTTAGAACCATGTTTTTGTAGTCAATCTAAAATAGTGTGTTTTAAATTACACGTCTTTAAACCTTTAAGATCAGCATTCTCTGCAATTAAGTGGCTTTCTTTTCTTGCATAAACCCCTTTTAATAATGATGGCAGGTAAATCTGGTAAGTTGTTCCATCAGGTTTTGCCCAACATCTTCTCTGGCACTGGTTTATTCTGACAAACTTTCCATTCAATCACTATGAAGCTAAAATGAAACAAAAGCTTGTAAATTTTATCTTCTTCCTTCCATAAAAAGGCCAAAGTTTTTCATCTTTGAACGCATGCACACATTTCCTTTACACTCATTGAATGGTTGTGTATGTGTCAGGTCACTCTGCAAAGGTATGAGCATGTGGTGAAATCTGCATCATTAACATTTTATATTTCTATCTATTAAATAATTGTTATTTTGTTAGAAAGTCATTCAGCTATTGGAAGGTTTGCTGTAATGACATTTGAGAATCCTGTTATACACAACATAACCAGCAGCTTATATTCATTTTATTTGGCCTTAAGGACTTTGTTAAAAAATCCCATTGGGTGGATAAAATATTTTAGTTGTAGTTTGAAAAAAAGTTAATTCAGCTAAGCTTTGCAGGATTAACCATTTAGCTTATTTTGGTGTAAAAAGTGGCAGCCACTTGGATGCAGATTAGATGACAGATCAAGATTTTGGACTGAACAGGATTTAGTGATCCAGCATTAAGCAGATAATTCAAACCATGAATGATATTCAACACAATCTAGATAAATGCCCCCAAACAGTTTTCCAGCCATTGATTAAAGCAGTTACCTCTAGCGAGACGTACATGGTAGTGAATCGTGCTTATAGTGCACCATGTGTGTGATCGAGTGCTTGTGCATTTACTCTCAGCTGTTTAAATACAGAAAAACCTGAACAAATTCATTTTTTCTTCAATGACATTTACTGTAAAGGGCATAAAGGTAAAATAATTGCATCAATCTGCTTAGATACGTTTTACTAAGCATGTTTAAAACTGCAGTTGGGTTGGTTAGATTAATAGATTAATTAATTTATTGCTGAAGGTGTGAAACAAAATCATTATTTCTGTTCCATATTTACAGTAATAAATTTGATGGGTATACATTCCTGAAAACAAGATTAAAGATTAAGACTTAAATAAAATTTAATCCTGGTGGAGTTTTAATGTTCTCCCCATGTCCTTGGGGTTTCTCTGGTTCCCCCCCCGACAGTCCAAAAACATGGATTCAAGGTAAATTCAATGCTTTAAATTGCCCTGTATAGTATGTGGCTGTGTGAGTGTGTGCCCAGCGATAGATTGGTGCCCTGTCCTGGGTGTATCTGCCCAGTAAAAGCTTTACTCTGTTGGGTGAAGTGTGTCCTTTACAGAAATAATTTACAGAGTCCTGATATTTTAATAAACTTTATTAAACTTTAACTTTCTTCATGTTATGTGAAGAAGCTATGTACAATATCATTTTATTTTATTTATCATTATAAAACTCTGAAGTGTCAGAAAACCTTATACAGACAAGCTGTTGCAAAATGCATAACATATACATAGTACTGTATCTGAGATAGCAAGTCATGGATAGAGGATTACAATGTTCTCAAACAATCCGAAAACGTAATTTAACGCTCTGTGGAAAACCGAAATCCTACACCACGTCATAAAACTGATATGTGGACCATTCTGCAAGTGTTTAATGAATATGGAATATTTCTGTAAGCTTGTGTAGACATTGACTTTTTGTATTTTCTGCAGTCCCACGCTCCGGTGGGGAACCTATAAAGCATTAGACAGGTGTACAGGTCTTTCTGGCACTTCAGTGTACAGTAAAGTACATTTCAACACAAAAATAAAAACTAAAAGTATTTGTAAACATTATACACAAAATCTAGTGATTTTTCATTTATAAAATATTAAGCAGGAAAATAAGGATTTCAAACTAAATGTAAACATTTCAATTACCAAAAGTTGAAAAGGCCGTGTGTGTGGGGGTGTCGGGGTGTGGGCTCAGTTTTGAGGACGAGAGAATAATGACTTTATTGTCGTCTGTCTCGGATTTGCAGGCTGCCTCGAACCGGCAACTACAAGCACTTATTGTCCTGTTTTCTTGATTTGCTCTTTGGTACTTGCGGCCTCCCTGTTTCCATCTCTTTCACAGAAATTGTAAATTGAAAACATTTGACCCTCGAGGAAGGGATTTCAATTCATTCGAGCAGCTTTTAATGATGTGTTGTCAGTGTCGTTTTGAGACGGCTTGCAAGGAAAGTGTTTAGAGTTAATATTCATGCAGATTTAGGATTTTGAGCAGCAAAGACAGCTAGTAGATGAACTTGACTCCTCCTTTCTCCACGATCTGAGACGCTCCCCAGCCGACCAGGTTGCCGATTGCCCCACAGCTCCTCCCATCCAACTGCGCCTGCTCGAAGATCTCGTCGTCAAGTAGGACACGATTCCATACGTTCACGCCACTCATCTTTCCTGTGAAGCCATCTTCGGCGTTAAACATGTCCTGGATGCCAAACCTCTTAGACAGAATCTGGCCAGCATTCTCTTGGCCTAAGATGGTGACCCCACCCGCAGGCAACTCGTGTCCCTCGGCCACACCAGGAGAGCTGGCCATCTTCTTTCCATCCACCCAGAGGGATGCCAGACCCTGTTCGGAGCTCCAGGTCCCGCATAAGTGCACCCAGCGCCCCTCTTTGACGGCATCATTCGCTACAACGAGATTGGCTTCTCCCCCGACGGTAAAGCGGGCACTGGATCCACTCAATAAAAGCTCCAACTCTAGGGGGTTAATTGGGTTACCATATGAGAATAACACGGTCTTGTTGAGAATTTGGGTGGGTTTCACCCACAGACACACAGTCAAGGCATGGGTGTTCATAGGGCGGTGGGATATGACCTCAGCGTGTGTCTTTGGAGAGCGCATAGGGAAGAACAAAGCGGTGTCACACCCTGGAAGGAGACAAAAATGAAATCTGTTAGTTTTGGCCAACACAGGTATTATTATTTTTTTACATTGACGTCATTTAACCCGCTCGAAAATTTGTCCATGTCTCGTACAGGCTTTTAGAAAACATGTTTTCTGGGAGATTTTGAATACTTGTAATAATTCACTAACTGAAAACAGAAATTCTTTGTAGTCCAGAGATATAAATCTGATTTTACCAAAACTGAAAACATTACATCACGTCAGTTTGCAGACGCTTTCATCTAAAGCGACTTACAAGTATCACAACTTGGTGGTTGGGGTCAGAACACAGGGTTAATCCAGCACCCCGGACCAATAAGTGTTGTTAAGGGTCTTCCTCAAGGACCCATATTGGTAACTTAAGTGAACCTGGGATTTGAACACACAAGTGGGAGTTCAAGTATCTCGGGGTCTTGTTCACGAGTGATGGTAAGATGGAGCGGGAGATCGACAGGCGGATGGGCGCAGGGTCAGCAGTGATGCGGACTCCGTACCGGTCTGTTGTGGTGAAGAAGGAGCTAAGCCACAAGATGAAGCTCTCGATTTACCAGTCGGTCTACGTTCCTATCCTCTATGGTCATGAGCTTTGGGTAATGACCGAAAGAACGAGATTGCAAGTACAAGCGGCCGAAATGGGTTTCCTTCGCAAGGTCTCTGGGCTCTCCCTTAGAGATAGGGTGAGAAGCTCGGTCATCCGGGAGGGGCTTGGAGTTGAGCTACTTCTCCTGCACGTCGAAAGGAGCCAGTTGAGGTGGTTCGGGCATCTGGTAAGGATGCCTCCTGAGCGCCTCCCCTGGGAGGTGTTTCAAGCAAGTTGAAAGTCTCCTCTGCAGGGAGGAGACCTCAGGGACACGCTGGAAAGATTATATCTCCCAGTTGAGCTGGTGAAGGTGGCTGGGGAGAGGGACGTTTGGGCGTCTCTCCTTGGGTTGCTGCCCCCACGACCCGAACCCCGGATAAGCGGAAGATAATGGATGGATGGAACCTTTTGATTGATGGATTAAATAAAGTTTCTTGTTTGGCCAATCTCGTCCAAACATCTTACCATCAGTCCACCAGTGGACCCTTAGTGGACTGAAGACTGCCCAGTTTAAAACATGGGAATGAATAATTGTGCATATTGTACATCGATCTGTTTTTTAAAAGTCCAAACCTTTATGTAATCTACAGATTCTCAGTTTTTTTATTAAAGTAAGCCATAACATTTTCATCGTATCAACTGTTTTTTAAACTGGTCGTGATGGTCATCATTTAGCTACAAGGAAAAATGTTCTCCTTCCACAACTGATGAATTACATGTACCCTTTTAGGAGGTCACGCTTGTGGGGGGGAAAATCGGGAGGCATCCTTCTGCGCTTGTAAGTGTTTTTGGTTCATTACATCATTTGTTTAGGAAGACGTGGCAACAACTCCATTGTAAGATTATTTCCCAGATGGCCAGATATTTGTGTGTGTCTGTCAGTAAGCTGTTAAAGAGTATTGTAATTGTAAAGCGGCCGTCACACGTTTTTCCTTAAATGCAAAAAGACGTCTTTACAGATCGCATCCTCATACAGAGTCCTCTTAACCTAAAGGGACCGTTATCAAAATACACAATTCTAGGTCAGAGCCTTTATCTTGGCGTTATAGAGAAGTATTCCTATACATTTTAGATGAACATTACTGCAGGTTGATGTTGGTTGCTGACCTCTTGTAGTGCCCTGATGTAAGATCATACCACAATCTGTGTGGTATGATGGGGTACTGAATCACAAGTCTTGTTGATTTCTTGATATTGAGCAGATCATTTTGTTCTAAACAGATGGTAACTGCCCTGTATTTTGTGACCTTAAGATTCCCCAGAGTTTTATCTCATTGTTGAAATGATGCATGTCCTTTTTGCTTTTCTTCCCCAGACGCTTCGGTGTGGTCACTGCACAAGTCGAGAGCTTCATCTGCTTCTCATTTGTTGCAGATAGATAATGTAGACTGTGCAGGGTATCAGAGATTAAATCATTTTTATGTAATCTCCACTGGAAATGAAATCTGACTTAATGAGCAGGTAATGGACAGAGAGTTTGGTGAGGGTTATAAAGAGACCAAATGAAGTGGCTCGTGGGAAAATAAAATTCCCGACTCGGTGGAGCTTGGTGGTCTTTTAGAGCAGATTATTAAAATCATGTTTCATTGTTAAACATGTGGTGATTTGAAGTGGGGGAGGGGGTGAACAATAATGAGGTTCATATTATTCAACAAGTTGTGCCATGAGGGACTAATTTGGAATTTACAGTGAAATTCACAAAGGTCCTTTTTTTTGTGGGATTTGCTTACGGGTTTGCTTGTTGTAGCACAAATATATGCCCAAAATGGGTTGAATAGTGAAATATTCGGGTTCTATGGGTCAGAATTTCTCCATTGCCCTCCCTATAAAGTCAATACATTACATTTGGTCATTTAGCGGACACTTTAATCCAACGAAACTAAGAAATATCCCAACTGGGGTTGATACAGCCCCCTGGAGCAATACGGGTCAAGGGCCTTACCCAAGGACCCAAAAGTGGATTCCTTAATCCAACAAAATGCACATTATTTATACCAACATAGTGGCATAAATCAGCTGGAAATGCTGATTGGCTTAGTGGTTGGCACATGGTTGGCACGTTCGCCTCTCAGCCCTGGCTGGAGTTTCCATGTTCTCCCCAAGTCTTTGTGGGTTTTCTCTGGGTTCTCCGGTTTCCTCCCACAGTCTAAAAACATGGATTTAAGGTAAATTGGCTGCTCTAAATTGTCCCCATAGACTGTGTGTTGTCAGGAAGTGCATCTGCCCAAAATCCGGGGCGTTCATTGCCACGGTGATCCCTTAATAACTCAATGAAAAAGGGGAAAAAAACAAAAGAAGAAGAAGATATTCGAAGAACCTCAGATTAAGCATGAACAATCACGTACTGTTGGTTCTTGTGTCTTACCTGCAGGCCAGACGCGGCTGGCAGTGACTCTTGTATAGAGTTCCAGTTGTTCTCTGAGACTCTGCAGCTCATCTAAGATGGTCTGCAGGCTCCTGGAAAGGTGATCTCTGTCTTCTGTGGTTCTTTCTTCCTGAACCAGATGTCTGGTATTGAGGCTTTTGATCCGGCCATCCAAGCAACTGCTTTCCACTTTTTCAAGCCGTATGGCCTGCTCCTGATTGGCCTCCAGGATTTGCTGCATGGCCACATCCTGCTGGGTCTTCATTGCAAATTTGAGCCTCTCCACAGCCTGCATAAGAAGCACGTCGGTCTGCTCACCAGCTCGCCGGGAGAAGTTCTCCACAGCGACTGTGCAGCAGCTGCGTGACTGTGCCACAAGCTCTAGCACTTCGGCACGCAGGGACTGCAAACCCACTTTCACAAAGTCGTCCGAATATTGCAGCATCATGTCCTCCTTCATCTGTGAGTTCTCGAGCATGATGAACAGCTTGTCCCACTGGGTGACATCAGGTGAAGAGCATGAAGAAGGCTCACTGGGAGGCTCCGCTGTGAAGGCAAAAGTTAAATGAGATCAAAGATCTGGAAAATAGTGGTTGGTTTGAATTTATCTCACAGGAAGGTGAATGTACCCTCTTTTAACAGCTTTTTTAGATTTGATGCACAGTGAGTAGCTCTGTCCATTGGTTGCCAAGCAGCCTGATGTTTTAAATGAAAGATGCATGTTCTCCCTGTGTCTAAGTGTTTAATTACCCAAATATTCTAAAATGAATTCAAAATACAAAACATATATATATAATACATTTGGTTGTATGGAAACAACCTATTATTCATCCCTGGCTTTTTTATTGTTTTGCTGTCATTCTCATTTATAAAAAAATTTTTCTAAGTTTGAAAACAATGCCTTTGTTGTGTCTTTGGATTCAACTCTCAAACATCTTAGATTCCCTTCACTTCTGCTGCATTAAAACGCACAGAGAGCAAGACGTTTGTTGACATTCAGCCTAATTAGTATAGCATGATTATGACTTAGCACAATGTACACTGAGCCTCACAAAGATTTGTCTTTTCACACTTTGCTGACTCAGTCTGGCTCAGATTTAAGGTCTTCTTTTTTCCCATAGCTGATCGCACTTGTTTTCTTTGCCAGCACCAATAAACAAGTCACTGCATCGCATGAAGAAAACAAAAAAGCAAGAAATTTAACATAAATAAGACGCAAAAGTGATTTTATTAGTAATAAACTATGTAGTTATTCCTAAGCTTTGCCAAGGTTACAATGTCTATGCCAAGATGCATGGCAGATCACAATCCAGTCATATGTTTATGAATGTATGCAAATTTGAACCACACAAATTACAAAAGATAAAATAAATTATTAACAAACCAAGAGTTGACAAGGCATACCAAAACACCACCCCGTTCATTTCACATGAACTAATATAGATTCTTCAATTAAAAGTTTCTCAAATTTTTGTGAAATTTGCAAATTCCAAATATATTTTTCATTCATTCATTATCTTCCGCTTATTCCTTTATGAGAATCACAGTGGGGTTCCCCATGCCCATCCAGGGGAGAACGTCTCGGGCGCTGGCAGATACACCCAGGACAGGGCGCCAATCCAT
>JAOUQT010039294.1:0-11168 GCA_025769995.1 Xyliphius kryptos
TTTTTCCTTGCCACCGTTACTCATCTGGGATAAAAACGTTTTTTGTAAAGCTGCTTTGGGACAATGTCCATTGTTAAAAGCGCTTTATAAATCAAATTGAATTGAATTGAATAGATGTATACAGATAGATCACATCAACCAAATAAGGATTCAAGGTTTCTTCCTTACTTACTCAGGGAGTTTTTCCTTGCCACCGTTACGCATCTGGGATAAAACGTTTTTTGTAAAGGGACAATGTCCATTGTTAAAAGCGCTTTATGAATAAAATTGAATTGAATTGAACACTATCCACTGTGCCACCTTGCTGCCGTGTCTTGCAGAGAAATCCAACAGTCTACATTATATTTTTTAAGTGTGAAAAGTGGTCTATTGTTTAAAAATGTTGTGTTCTTTACAAATGTACAAATAATTTAGCATAAAAATTTTGTATTGAACTAAATGCAGAGTTTATCAAAATAAACATCTCTTACATACATTGTACCAAAATATATACAGTATCTGCTAAAACACCCACATCTCTCTCTTTCCCTTACTGTTCTATCCATTTTTGTTCTTCTGTAATCCGAGATCTGCCTGATAAGATTCTATCAAGACTGTCATTGTCAGCTTTGCACCATTCACAGACTGGAGAGGAGGTGAAAAATTTCATCTGTATGTATCCATATAAATAGCCCATCCTATATATGCAAATGTTTCTAAGAGTGGGTGTATATTTACCTGAGTTCTCTGACTGCTTGAAGGTTCTGGTTTTTAGAGTCTCTAAATTGTCCTCATTCATATAAACATCTTTATATGAATTGCTTTTGTCAGTGGAATCAGTTCTGTGGTCTTCAGTACTATCTACATTTGCATAAATGCTTTCATCCATCTCCATTCTTCTCTTTGCAGTACTTGAATTCAGTTAAATGATCGTCTGAAAGAACACTGCCCACACGACCGCTTGTGTCGCTGGTGCTATTTCCTGTTTTATACATTTTGCTTATGTGTTTTACAGTTAAGCATGAAAATGTGTGGTGTGAAGTTGTTTCAGAATCACTGTAAAAACCCTTTCAAACAGCAGGTGTTTGTAAAAATAGAGGAGGAAATAGTAAGTTTGGTGAATTTGGTGGCTACGCAAGTGAGGGCTGGTTGTGGTCATATTCCAGCACACAGACCTAATTTTGGGGTGGGGTTTTCGTGTGGGGTGGAACTGGAGACGTGTACCCTGTACTATTTCAAAAAGCGGTTTTGGTCTCCTGCAGTTTTTACCATCCAAAAACAACGTTAACTCTATATTACATGGAATTGGGTCAAGCATTATGATTCAAGCTGAAGCCTGTTTCCCTTTAAACCGTATAAAATAAGTTGGATATCAATAAACACATACTAAAAACAATTCTCTAATGATAATTCTCTAATGAACTGGATTTTATCTTTATTTCTATTTTTTTATATATAATTTCAATATATTTTAAACACCTGTGCAAATTGATGTTGTATTTCATCATGCTCCATTAAATAAACTTACAACTCTTACAATCTTAGTGTAACTTTAAGTGTAAAATTGGTTTTAATGAGATGGAGTAAAAGTGACTAACAATGTTAAATACAGATTTCTGTAAGAATTTTATTTTTCATGCTACAACCATTCAAACCACAAAGAGAACAGTGATCTAAAAGTAACAATGGAAAAATAGAACTAATAAAAAACAGTGAAGTAAAAGAGTTTGTTTTTTATAAAAAATTTAAATTTTTGCATACTTCTGTCTGTGAAATTTCTGTCTATGACAACTTTGTATTTAAACTTCGTATTAGTAGGGCTGTAGTTTTATACCGTACGTACATATTTTGAACTTCCTATTGCTTCGAGGTGTAGGGTAGATATCATGGCACTGTTCAAGCAGTTCATATTTTTTACTAATCTGTATTCAGGATTCACTGCTGCACTGTGGCTGACATTTATCTTTTCATACAACTAAGCAAAAAAGAGTGTATCAGGAGGTTTTCGCACACCTCATGCTTCCTGCTGCTGACCAACTTTTGGGTGATGCTGATTCCATTTTCCAACAGGACTAGGCACCTGCACACAGTGCCAAAGTGACAAGTACCTGGTTTAAGGACCATGGTATCCCTGTTCTTAATTGTCCAGCAAACTCACCTGACCTTAAAACTATAGAAAATCTATGTGGTAATGTGAAGAAGTTGCGATACACCAGACCCAACAATGCAGAAATACTGAAGGCCATTATCTGAGCAACCTTGGTTCTTGTAACACCTGAACAGTGCCACGGACTGATCGATTTCATGCCACACCGCATTGCTGCGGTAATTCATACAAAGTTAGTATTGAGTGCTGTACATGCTGATACTTATCATGTTCATACTTTTCAGTTGGCTAGCATTTCTAAAAAAAATGTATATTATAGTAATATTCTTATTATCCGAGATACTGAATTTGTGGTTTTTATTATTTGTCAGTTATAAATAATCAAATCAAAAGAAATAAACACTTAAAATACATCAGTCTGTGTGTAATGAATGTGTATTATATATATGATTTACTTTTTAAATGGAATTACTGAAATAAATAAACTTTTTAATAATGTTCTAATTTTATGACCAGCATCTGTATATCTATCTTGCAAAGGTATTCATAGCCCTTGATTGGGGAGTAAAGAGCATCATGAAGTCCAAAGAACTTGTCAGGAATAAGGTTGTAGAGAAGTTTAAAGAAGGCTTAGGCTGTAAAAAGATTTCCCAAGCTTTGAACATCTCACGGAGCACTGTTCCACATTCTCTTCCTGCTCTTGACAAAGGCGGTCGCATTTTTTTTTCTGTCCCTTATCTCTCCTGCTACACTTCTCCTGTCTTGTCTACTGCTACCAAGAGATTTTATCCACTCTGCTCTACAAAATAAGAAATTATGGAATTAATTAAATGGTCTCTCAATCCAGTTGACACCATCTTCTCAACGAGAAGTCTGGGATCAGCAAACCAGCCTCTGCCGACGGAACGTTTGCAGCTGTATACATAAGGAATTTGTGGGAGAATTGGTATTTTCTAGCCCTTTGTAATGTATATGTTTAAGAGAAAAAAAAACTAGCTCAGGAGTAACAACAACAGACAGGTGTGGCAGTGTGTCCAGCACATCACCAACCATAGATCCAGCAACCTACCATGCACAGAGGGAGACGCTTCTCTGGCAGTTCAGTTCATAATGTAGTCATAACCATCAACATTAAACTTGAACACTGAGTTAATCTCATCAATGCCCTCCTTCAGTACCATGAACACCACTCTTCTGAAACAGATCATGTGTTCTGTGTGTTGGTGCCCAGAGAGATTTTCTTAACACCACACAACCATATCACATAAGCTCCGTGAGAATTAATTGATTTCAATTGAGTTGAGGAAAATAACTATAGCGCTGGTTATTCTTGAAGCAGCCACCATGTTTACATGCCCCACCACATCTCCAGCAGCTAACACACATTCATTCACGCTCGCACGGCATACCATACGCACACTGTGTCGCCGAGTTAGACTCGAACACACCTGATCCGCCATGATTCCCACCACGCCACACACACACACACACACCTGCACCCACACAAATGCAAATCAAAAACTTACTCACACACACACGCACACAAAAACCGCAAAAAAATGAGACAGAAATTGGCTAAACGCCAACTGCTCTCAGAACGCTTCACACGCTACTCGCTGCTCACGCCGCACATGCGCAGAGAGAGAGAGAGAGAGAGACGTGTAGTGTGCCAAGTTATTTTGAGAGCTCAAAGAGAAAGAGGCATTGTGCACTAGTAATAAGGTACCACTTGTAAATTCAGGGTGCCGATTCAGATTGGCTTTGTTCAGCATGTTGTACCACAACATCATGGGCCAACTCTCTGGGTGCCACTTGCACATGTAGCTGCCAACCATATGTTCCATTGTGTCTACACATCCTTCCATCTTGTTGTAATATTCTAATATTTTCATCCACCACTTTTTTTTTATATCAAAAAAATCACAGTCACAGATGATAAGAAGCATAAAGTTAGATATGAAATAAATGCAGGTCATTTTTGACCCACCTACGGACGCTTGGGGTAATAATTAATAAAATGCATTAAACATTAACACCTGTAGAAATAGCCAAAGTAAAAAAATATATTTTCTCTTTCTCCTTCTCTTTATCTCTTTTTGTTCTCTGTCTGTCTCTCTCTCTCAATACAATACAATCTGTATACATCTAATACATAATTAACTAACAATAATATTATTGCATTTGCATTTTCTAACATGACAATGCTTAACCACATACTGCATCAATTACAGCAGCATGGCTGCGTAATAAAAGGGTCCAGGTACTAAACTGGTTAGCCTGCAGATATTTCACCCATAGAAAACATTTGGCGAATCATAAAATGGAGGAAATAACAAAAAAGACAGTCGAACAACTATAATCCTACATTAGACAAGAATGGGTTAACATTCCTATCCCTCAACTTATGCAACTTGTCTCCTCAGTCCCCAGACGTTTACAGACTGTTTTAAAGAGAAAAGGGGATGTCTCACAGTGGTAAACATGGCCTTGTCCCAAGTTTTTTCAGATGTGTTGCGTCACAAAATTTTAAATCACCAATTTTTTTCTTTAAATTATACATTTTCTCAGTTTAAACATTTGATATAAATAAAATATGAAATTTGAAACTTCCACATTATTGCATTCAAGTTTTATTTATAATTTGTACTTTGTCCCACCTTTCTTTGGAAATTGGGTTTGTACTACCTTATGTTTATGTAAACTTATTTATGGATTTACAATAAGTATACAATATGACAGTTTATTCTTTCTATTTTTATCCTAAGTTGGGTTTATTGATAATCTCACAATAAACACTGGCTTCTAGGGCCACATGAATCCTAATGGGGTTTGGAAAGGATAATGGGACAGGTGAGGTTGGCTCTAAAATTGTAAACTCCAGGTCTTTCTGCTAAAGAAGGGATACTACAAAAAAGAATGAGAGATGCTGAAGGTAGAAAAAACTGGGCTTTTTACATCTTTGATCTACCATCTTCTGTTCATATGGCCATTTTACCAATCATAGATCTAGAAAGTGAAGTAACCCAGTATCAAAAAAAAAAGATTACCTGCAATGGAGCTTGAGCCATCACCACCATCTATGGAATAATTTGCAAAATTAGATTTCTAATAAGTCTGTCCACGGTGGAGAAGTACAAAATATTATGGGAGAGTGTAGTGCTGCATTACTGCAAATCAAGTTCAAATAAATCTCTGCGAGAAGAGTGATAGTTAAGACCATCAGAAAATATAAGAGAGCAAAGGTGGCAATATGAACTGCACAGTAGGGTCATAGAATTGTGGTAGGAGCAGTCAGTCATAAAACTTTAGGTCTAGGAACCTTTGGTACTTGGAGTTATGAAAGCGTCCAGTGCAATAAAAACTAATCCAGCATGCGGTCAACATGGTTGAGATGATGAGAGAATCAGAAGAGAAGTGTGGACGAGATAGCAAGTTGCCTGGTGGACAAAACAACCACATTAAGTTCATAATCCGGGCAGTATATGACACCATTCCAAGCCAATATTACCTGCATTACTCGGTTTGCACTCTCAATTAGAGAAGAGAAACACATTTAAACCAGCACAGCAGTGACTGGAATGACAGCAAAACCCTTAAGAACATTACTGCCTGATGGCTTTTGAGGAAGGTTGGTACAACTGTTAGAGGAATATAAGGTCTATGTTAATGTTAATATGTTAATAAAAAAGAGGGCTGGAGTAAGCCATTTGCTTACTCACCGTGGTACTTATCAGCCTTTTGCCACTTGTATATGTCACTTTATAACTGACATATCTATGTCATACACACTTGTGACTTTGGAAACTTTAGTCTGGCGTTTGAATCCATCAAGGTCACTTTTTATAATAGAGCTGTATTGATTTGCAGTGTGTGGGTGTGTGTGAGAGTACGTGCAGCAGGTGGATAATTTTAAGGCTAGAAACAGTGGACTAATGAGAAGTGTCAGGGGAGGAGTGAGATGGCAAAGGGCTTTGTGCAGGGGCTGAAAGACCACTGGAATGATAAAGACTTGACGTGAGAGTGCTGCTGATTCTGACACAAAGATAATCAGTAAAACATACAAACTCAGCTTCAGCTAGCATGTGCACCAATTATACATCTACACACACACAAATCACACAAATTAATATCATTTACACCCAAATATGAATTTTCTTATAAAATAATTGCATTCAAATACAGTGCGTTATTATTTTCCAGCTTAAATAATGACCTGACAAATTTCTGCCCAGATTGCTGTCATTCCAGTCACTGCTGTGCTGGTTCAAATGTGTTACATCATTTCATTTGTGACTGTGGTGCAAGAAAAATGGCTGCCTCATTTATAATTTGCACAACAGAGTAGCGACATATAGTGATATCTCAGTGTGTGTCTTGTGCAAATATTAATGGAAGACGTTGTGCACAGAAAGAAGAAAGTGTTTAATGAAGTGTGTTTAAATGGATAGAGAAGTGTTAGCCATAAAAACAGAGTTGGACACGTGTCCAGAAACATAACATTGAGCATAACTGTGAACTGTTTTTGTTGAATAGATGAGTGACAGTAGATTATGTGGAAAATCATTTGCAAATGGGCCAGGGCTCTGCATATGCAACAAACAATGTCAGTGGTGCATTGTAGGGGCACAGCTGAGCCTAAAATATTTTAAATAGGGAATTCTAAAACTTGCTGACAGATGTTACATAGCAGGGAGATTAGGTAGTTTGATTAAAATAAATGATTCAGTCAAAGTGGATAATTATTGACTCACACTTATAGACTCACATCTTTCCCTCACACACCACAGCTGGTTTTCATTCTAATAAGACAGATGGACACAAAAATACACAACAAAAATTGCAGGTGATTTAAATACTGCCTTGATGCCTTGATCTCAGTTCTAAGGTGCAGATGGATCAATACGCTGAGACTCTACAACTTATCTTCTCTGTCCATACAATTATCGTCTCAGCATTTGTCAGAAAGTACAGAAGCAAATACCTTCACCTAACGGATTATGTACGCACATTACCTATTGTCGAAAAGGTTTCTTTAATGACCATTTTGTTTGTGATGGAGGGAAAATAAACAGCCTTCTTACTGAACGTGACTAATAATGGTGCTTACTGCTTTGCTCGGAAATGTTTTACTAGTCGTATGTTACAATGTGTGCATGCGGTAGAGTCTGTTAGCTTTAGGCATTTGGCAAAAAAAAGGATCCTGTTCAGAAACGAAAGCTAATCCAGTCCAGTACAATCCAGTACAAGCTTGTGAGAGAGCAGCAGATGTATTCGACACTCGAACATCTCTGTGCTAATGGCTCTGAAGTGCCTGCATCACCTGTGGATGTGCTCTTTTACTGTATCTCATTGACTATGTAATGGCAACCCATACTCATATGTAACCACTTCAAACTCAAAGATCCTCATTTGCAATGAAGGAGTTGCATGCTAATTTATAGTGCAAAATACAGTAGGGTAATCAAGTGTTGTCTGGAGATATAAGAGGTGATAATCTGACTACAAAGACTTAATTAATCCTTGACATTAATTATAGCAACTATTGAGCATTTATATGGTCACTTTTGAGTTGTAAGTGTGTTGACTGATTGCTAAACAGATTTTAGCAAACCATATTTAGTCTTATAAATGTCTTTTTTAGATAATATTGTTTTTTCTGATTTCTTTATCGTTTTTCAGTTTTTTTGTGATGGACATGTATCACCTTTTTAAATGTATTGCAATAACATTTACTGTATAACCCTGACTCTATGACAACCCAGTTTATTAAAATCCATTCAAGGAATCCTTAAACATGAAGTATAGCATCAAAAAACAAGTAAATCTGCACGAACAGGTTAATCCTTAACAGTACATTTTAGTTTATTCTTATTGTGCCACTCAAAAAACATAGCAACTAATTATTCTACATTAGTCTACACAGTAAAAAAGTCTAAGGCACATGCATAGACATTGGGTAAAGCAAAAAGGACAAATAAAATATTTTTTTCCACAGAAAACACTATAAAGTGCAGTAAACAGCTATTTGAGTTAATTATCTGGTAGGTTTTAGAGAGTTGCAGTTCCTCTAAATAGTTTGACTTTAACATTCGAGTTGAAGTTTTTGGGGAATTCTAAATTATTTTGTACTGACAACATAATTAAACTCACAGGGTGCCCAAATACACTGCTTTACTAACTACTGCTTAAATTGCTTTTCAAATTATCAGCGCACAAATGCAATTGAATAGAGTTATTCTTCATACATAGACAAAAAATGTAACCCCTTACTTAAAATAATTCACTAATTTTTAAAAAAGTAAAGGTTTTTGCTGGTGTGGCCCCTCAGTTAATAGATTAGATTAGATTCAACTTTATTGTCATTGTGCAGAGTACAGGTACAGAGCCAATGAAATGCAGTTACATATTAACATATTAAGTTGCAGTGAATTAATCACAGAGCTAGACTCTTTATTCTGCAATATGACTGATGGATTAAAATGAAGCTAATCAAACACATAATCAGTAACCCAATAGAAATAAAGTGTGTGTAATTAGAGCACAAATTAATGAAGTATTAAAATAATTAGTATATCTGATCATTGCAATTTCAATTTGTCACACTCATATAGACTGAAGCGAATGAAAGTGTATCATATTGGGTTCATATTGTAAAGTTTACAAATCTCTTTCTCTAATATGCGAGAACATCTACCATGTCCTTAAAATTGTAATTGATGGAAATGTCCTTTAGAGAGCAGGAAGAGTAATTGATCTAACAGCCATTAAAAAGGTGAAATTTATCTGCCCTTCACTGAGTTCAAGTCTTTCTTTCCTTCCAATCGATTCAAATTTTCCAAACAATGTGAAGAGAGCTTAGGGAAAAACAAGTCATTCTTTGGTTTCATTGGATAATTTCTTTATTAGAATCCCAGGCATGTTATTCACTTGCCTAAATGTTTTTAGTCGTTGACAAACTTTAGCTACAACTTTAATCCACAGCTGATCCTTAATAACATCAAAATAAAATTTGTGATAAAACTTTATCACTTTATAACTTTAACAATAGACCAGACATTCATGATATGTATTATTCTGGCTGTGTAATTGATGAGTTAAGGAAAGGGACATGTTCAACATAATAGCAGTGTAAAGTTAAATTTTTTATATCATTTATTCTGTAAAAAAAAGGCTCCTATTTAAGGATGAATCCAACATATATTATATACACTTCTCTTTAAACCTGTAGGTAATTCTAGTTATTAAAACATTGATTGGAGAGGGTACAACGCATAAAGAAAATGCAGACAATAATAGGCTGCTGAGTTAAAATGATCTCTAATGATTTAAAATTCTAACCAAAGAAGAAAACTGAAAAATTACATTAAAATGCAAACTGACAAAATAGAAGACGCTTGTGTGAAGCTAATCTGTCAGCAAAATTACCCGTAAAGTCCCACTGTTAAAAAAAATATGTGCTTAAGAGTATATTATTAGCCAAGAACACATTGACTGACGTAAAGATACAGTAAATGGACATTTTTTGATCTTATGAAATTAAGATTGTTCTTTCTGAGTCCTCAGACAGTTGGTCAAATGATCCCCAAACACTAAATTTAATCCACAGTACACTCTGAAGACAGTAAAGGATGATGGTGCAGGCCTCATGATATTGGAATGTTTCTTTTGCTACGGTGTGAGGCCTATTTATTGCCTACCAGGGATCATGGATCAGTGTGCATACAAACCTGATACCAAAAAAGTTGGAACAAAGTACTAACTGTAAATAAAAATGGAATGCAATAATTTTTAAATGTCAAAAACTGATATTGTATTCTCAATAGAACATAGACAACATATCAAATGTCGAAAGTGAGACATTTTGAAATTTTCTGAAAAATATTGCCTCATTTGAAATTTCGTGACATCAACAAATCTCAAAAAAGTTGCAATAAGGCAATAAGAGGCTGGAAAAGTTAAAGGTGCAAAAAAGGAACATCTGGAAGACCAACTGGCAATGGGTCATTACCATGACTGGGTATCAAAAGAGCATCTTGGAGTAGCAAGTAAAGGTAGGAAGAGGATCACCAAATTGAGTCTGAACATATCATCATCTACAGTGCATAATATCATCAAAAGATTCAGAGAATTTGGAAGAATCTCTGTGCATAGGGGGTCAAGCACAGAAAACTATACTGGGTGCCTGTGATCTTCGGGCCCTGAGACGGCACTGCATCACATACATGCATGCTTCTGTATTGGAAATCACAGAATGAGCTCAGGAATATTTCCAGAGAACATTATCTGTAAACACAATTTACTGTGTTTAGAGAAAAGGGGATGTCTTACAGTCGTAAATATGGCCTTGTCCCAACTGTTTTTTACATGTGTTGTTGTCACGAAATTAAAAATCACCTAATTTTTCTCTTTAAACAATATATTTTCTTAATTTCAAAATTTGACCTATTTTCCCTTCAAAATATGCAGTTTTGAGACTTAATATTAAACCAATAATTCAGTTTTATCAGAATTAAGTAAAAGAAAATTGTTTAACATCCACTGTCTAATATCCTTCACACGTTTCTCAACTTGAGTAAATTGGTGTCTCTCCTCAGGATTGGCTGACATATATAACTGTGTATCATCAGCATAACAGTGACAGTTGATATCATGCTTGTGAATTATATAACCCAGAGGTAGCATATATAGAGAAAATAACAATGGGCCTATGACAGAACCTTGTGAGACACAAAACTTTACCCTACTGTGCAGAGAATAGTGGTCATTTACATCAACAAACTGATGAGTCAAATAAGAACCAAAACAGGGCTGTTCCTTTAATTTCATTTTTAACACATGAAGAAGAATAGCATGATCAATGATGTCAAAGCTGAACTTAAGTCAAGCAATATTAGCATGGAAACATAACCTTGATCAGAGGCCAGTAGCAAATCATCCACAACTCTAACCAGTGCTGTCTCTGTGCTATGATTAGGCGCAAATCCTGACCGACAATTTTAAAATACATTATTTTTATTCAGGTATGAACATAACTGCTGTGCTACAACCTTTTCTAGGATCTTGGAGAGGAAGGGGAGGTTAG
>JAOUQT010039316.1:0-11167 GCA_025769995.1 Xyliphius kryptos
CCTGGCCACTATCCTGCAAGAAGAATGGCTTAAAATCCCTCTGACCACTGTGCAAGACTTGTACGTGTCATTCCCGAGACGAATTGAGAAATGAATTTTTTTATTTTTATCACTGATATTTATATATAAATTTGTATATATATTTGTATGCAAATGCAAATCAAAATAATTTAAATATCACTGAACAAAATATGTATAATGTTAAAAAAATAACATAGGATTCATTTGGATATTTTTTTTTTTTTTTACAACATTCCGCGCCAAAGGAAATTCCTCTTACACAATTTATTTATAATTCTGACTTTTTACCCCCTTATTTTGCTTTATCATCATACAACGCCAAAACCTAAAACGCATGCGGACGTTTCGGACCAAGTCCCATCAGCCGGTTATTCCAGCTTCCATAGTGTCTTGTGGAAAATACATGTAATTAACTTTATCTTGAGACGTGTTATGAAACTTCATAATCGTAAAAAAACATGACCAAATGAGTCATAACCTGTGTTTGTCCAACAGGAAAAAAAAAGAAAAACACACATTCAAAGTCAAGCCTTCATAATATTGTACAGCACAGGGTGCGCCATTTGTATGGATATGGGTATATATATAATATATTTGGATGTATCAATATATATATATATATAGTATGATACTCTATATTTCCGAAAGTATTCGCTCACCTGCCTTGACTCACATTTGAGCTAATCCATAGGGTTCAATATGACCTCCATCTTTTTACACCTAGAACAGCTTCAACTCTTCTGGGAAGACTGTCCACAAGGTTTAGGAGTGTGTTTATAGGAATTTTTGACCATTCATCCAGAAGCACATTTGTGAGGTCACACACTGATGTTGGACGAGAAGGCCTGGCTATCAGTCTCTGCTCTAATGAATCCCAAAGATGTTCTATCAGGTTAAGGTCAAGACTCTGTGCAGGCCTGTTAGGGCGGGATGGTATTCATCCCACTCGGGAAGGTTTTGCTCTCTTATCTTGCAGCATATGACATAGTCTTAAAACAGGGCTAGTTAAACTGTGACAATCCAGAACCAAGGCCAGGAAGCAGACAAACAGGCTATTCCTTCTGTCTGTTAGCTGCTTACAGTCAGCACCTAGGTTTCACCATATTGAGAAGGTGTCTGTTATTTGGGCTAAACCAAAATATATAAATGTAAGGAAATATATAAATATGCAAAGAGTGTATTCTAATAACTTAATAAATATTATACTAGACAGTTGTGATAATACAGCCTGCACTGTTGACCTGAAGATGAGACTATTAAATATTAGGTCTAAATGACTGATTACTGATCAGGGATCAAATGTACTTTGTTTAACTGAAACATGGATCAGGCCGGATGAGTATGCAGTATTAATTAAAGCTAGTCCTCCTGGATATAAGTACATATCCCCGCCTTTTTTAATGGGAAGAGGTGAAGGTGTAGCTGTCATCTATAATATTTTTTTTTTTTCATCTTTCGGCTTTTCCCGGTCACCTATAATAATAGGATTATAGCCATCACACACAAACCTCAGCAAAAACTAAAGTTCGAGGTTTTGTTTACAAAAATATCTTGCGAAACCTGGAAAATAAGTCTACACACTCTATCCCATTAATAATCATTTACATGAGTTTGCAGTTACATCTGTAGACAAAGCACTAATTGTAGGAGATTTCAATATACACTTTGACAATCCCCCTGAGAACTGCATTGGCATCCATTCTTGGATCTGTGGAGGTAAACCAGAAGGTAATAGGACCCATTCATAAGGGCAGTCACACATTTGATTTAATATTAACATACGTTCTAAATATAGACAAAATAGTCACTTTTAATGGTAATTTAGACCATTATTGTATCTCATTTAAAATTATTATGAACCAATATAGTTGCATTTCATGCCAGTACAGTTTTTCTCCGCTCTGGCTCCTAAATGGTGAAATGAACTTATGTTCTTAATGTTCGAACAGCGTTCAAACGCTGTATGAAGACACACTTACCTCAACTAAACCCATTCTTTCTTACTTAAATTTTCTTCCTCCCCAAAAAATTGTATCAGCCTACAATCCCACAGAGCTTAATCAGGCAACTAATTACCTAGAGTCAATATTTTGTTGTACTCTGGATAGCGTAGCCCCAATTTAAAGATTAATTAAAGAGAAAATACTAGCATCTTGGTATAATGATTTTACACTGAACCTAAAACAGACCACTAGGAAACTAGAGCAAAAATGGTGTCAGACAAACTGGTTGTGTATCAAACAGCATGGAAGGAGAGTCTTGTAAACTATAGGAAAGCTCTTAGTGCTGCTAGAGCAAAATATTTCTTTTCGCTTATTGAAAAAAACAAAAATAATCCTCGCTTTTTATTTAATACCATGGCAAAATTAACCTGAGTAATCCAAGTCAACTAGATGTCAATATATTTCGGTTGCTTGTGCGCCTTTTCTACCACACTTTTTTTCATTCCACTCAACTTTCAATTAAAATATGCTTGGATACAGTTTCTTCTAAACTTCTTTAGCAGTGTCCTAAACTCTGATTAATGTCCGTTAGGAGATTCTTATTCTTCCAGTTTTTTCCCCACATTAGAGTAATGAAAAGGTAGTTATAGTACTGTAAATAGCCATTGGGTATGAATGTGCTCATGTACAAACTGATTTCCTCTGGTTGTACTTGTTCCTGGAACTACAGTACATCTATCGATCTGTTTCAGGACCAATAACTATCCTATCCAGTTAGATTCAGCGTCTCTCTATAACAGCAGTACAGCTTCTCATATTTTAACTGGAAACACGATTTGGTCTCTCAATCAATTCAGGTTGCTGAATATTTTTGCATAAATTAAAACCACCAAGCTTAACCTTAACCCTAACCTGATCCTAACCTTAATCCAAACCTCATCTGGGTCACATCAGGTAGTCACAGACATGAACAAAGTTTGAGTGACCTCATAGAGAGACGATGAATCATATTGGATAGGATATTTGTTGATCCTGGATCAGCTTCATAATGTGAATTATGAAACAAGGAACACATTGTCCGTATGGGTCTATAGTACCCTGAGGTGGTCTGGTGCCCCTAGCAAAGTATTAATGACGGGCAGTGACATCAGTCTATACAGCAGCTGTGTAATTTAATTTAAAATATTTTGTGGTCATTTTCAGTAAGTGTATAAAGCATTCTCTAGCACTATCTTAATTTATGGTGAGAATCTGTACATTTAGAAACCCTAAGAATTTATGATGAAGGTCAGGCCTAAATAGTAAGCTTTTGTATCTCCCCTTTCTATATTTTTTGCTCAGAAAAATATTCGTAACAGGACTCATTTAAAGATACAGTATCTAATGTAATCAATACATTGTATAAAAGCGTGTTATGCCTTTATATAATAGTTATGCTGCTGATGATACAGTCTGTTGTGCAATAACAATAAAAAAAGGCTGATAACCTTGTGGCTATAAACATTTCTCATACCTTCGGACCTGAGTTTTTTATTTATTTTTTGCATGATATGAGATTAGTTAAAGGGGAACTGTGTACATAAAGATAAGGAACACCTACTGAATCAAACAGTAGTTAAATGCAAAGTCTGTCATTTCTTAGAAATCAGTTGCACTCTGGCAGTTTATTTTATACATACAGGATGTCATAGGGTATAATCCTGAGACAAAATCATATGTTTCTACATACGTATTGATTGCAGAAGAAGCAATAATTTTTTTTGTATTTAGTATGCAAAAATATTCTATTGCCATATGTGCTATAGACATATAGATGCTTGAGCAGCTTGGAATAAATCAGTTAAATAAGTGTTTTATCTTAAGTTAAAGTTAAATTTAGTTAAATTGGCTCAGTGTTAGTTTAGTTATTTTTGTGTGTTGAGTGTGAATGGGTAGCTTTGGGGAATTAATGGGGTTAAGAGGGGTTGGCATGAGTTGGATAAGTCTGACTGTGTGTGTGACAAATTCTTCTTTTATAAAGAGCATTTTCCTGTACCCTGGGTTTCCGCGTCCTTGCTGTTACATCACATTACATTTCCCCAAGAACTGCGTGATTGTTTATAATATTAGTGCGCATTAACAATTTTTTACAGCCATTATATATATTTTTTTATTTTCAAGTAAGCTTGAAAAGTGATTGGCTCATTATGTAATAAGCAGATGTTAGTTAGCAAGACTCTACAGTACAAGTCTCTCACTAGATCAGAAACATTGGTCTGTCATTTTCGTTTGTAATAAGCTATGGACTGTAAACCAGATAGATAGCTTTCGATCATGTTGTGTAATACTAGTCAGCACATACACAGCCGTGGAGCTGCCAGGCAGGAGGTAGAGAGGACGACTGGGGCGGAGATATGTAGATGTGGTCAATGTAGACATGCAGGTAGTTGGAGTGAAAGCAGAAGATGCGGAGTGGGGTGGATGGGATTGGCATGCTGTGGCGACCCCTGATAAAGGGGAGAGGCCGAAAGAAGAAGAAGAAGATGAACATAAGACAGTCTTTGTGTCTTATGTATCTTGTGACAGTCTGTGGTACAGAGAACACAGGAGAGATAATATTGTTAGACACTGAGCAGAGCATTGAAAAAAATAAACTTCAGTTCGAACTAAAGCATGGTTTTAAAGAACAAGAGAATAATTAAGCATTTAAACATATTGAAAATATTACAGATCTGGCAGATCAAATGTGCATTGCTCCTGCAGAGATTCCTAAACTTAGCAACAAATACACTGGCTTGATTTTGTTTGGGCATTCATAAAATTTAAGCCCTTGAATCTTCAGTTTAAACCCTAGCAATAGTGTTAAACCTCATGCAGCATGTCTTATGACCTTGTAACTTCTCACATAGAAAGCCTTGGTCTGGCCAGTAGCCACAAATAGAGGTGAAGCCTGGACACTGAACCAAAAAAAAGGAAAATGTATTCAGGCTTTTGAGAACAAGTGTCTCTGGAAGTAGTTGAGGATCTTATAGACGATGATGATGACCACTTGAACACATCTACAGAACATAAAAGGAATTACTGAAATTACTGAATACAATCCTGCAATTCATATTACTACATGCATGTAAGGAGATATGACACATGACAGTATTGGAGGAAGTGTAATGATTGTAAAGGAAATCAGACGACAAAGAAAACTGAAAATAACACATCAGTGGCCATACTGCAGCAAGCAACACAGGGAATTGGAGAAAGCGGGCTCATCTGTACATCCAGCCATATTAAGGCATTAATGGCATTTGATATGGCATGAATGACAGAAGGTGACAGATATTTAGTCATAAAACATAATAATGCCAGATGTTGATATATTAATCATTTACATTAGGCAACATCTTATGTCTACACGCTAGACACTTAGCAAATAGATGTGGATCATATCATAAATACTTAAGTGTAAACAAAAACCAGCCATAATCAGAAAATATATCAATTCATAAATCCAGTAGACCATAGTGAAGTATACTGAAATGCTGAACTTATGCTGATACTGACACAGTATGATAAATATTAGTATTGATAACTGCAGATGTGTTGTTTTGCACTGTAATTCTCACGCCCAATCCATGTGGTTACAGTTAGTTAATTCTACCCTTATTGTGAAATCAGACTAAAAATTATTAATATTTAAATATTCTTTGTGCCTCAATGTCTTCAGAAGTAAGTGTGCACTGGAAATAAATATAAATGCGTATTGTATTAACAACTATTGACTCTATAAAATTAATTTAATGCATTTTTATACAGCATTCTAAGCTTTACTCTGCTGTGTTTTTGTTTATATCTGCTGGCAGATGATTAATGGTGTTTGGTAAACATATACCTTGCCTTTTGTTTAACTTGGGTTCTGTGCTTTAATACTTGGTTTAGCTACAGTGTTCATTTTTTCCCCTTTATAAGCCTTACATTAGTGGGTCACTCTGATGACTTGATGACTCCCTTCATTTTATTTTATTATTTTGCACAGGCGACAATCTTTCCATGCCTGGAAGCCATATTTTACTGATATCTTTTCTGGCAGCAAATCATATGGATATCGAGAGGCAGAATTCTGTCCTTTCAATAAATGCATCAAATGAAGTGCCTATGATACCAAATACAGTATATACATTATATCTATTCAATTCAATTTTATTTATAAAACAATTTCAACAATGGGCCAAAAGCAGCTTTATTGAAAAACGTTTTATCCCAGATGAGTAAGAGTGGCAAGGAAAAACTCTCTGAGGAAGTAAGGAAGAAACCTTGAGAAGAGCCAGACTCATAAGGGAACATTTTTCTATGCCTCCCACTCTTCTTTCCCTGTTATTCTCTTCATTCATCAGCTCCTCAAAATACTCCTTCCATCTTTCCCTCACCCTCTTCTCATCTGTCAGTACATTTCCATTTCTATCCTTGATCACTCTGACATGTTGCACATCCTTTCTTGCTCTATCTCTTCGCCTCAGGCAATACAACTCTTTCTCTCTTTCCTTACTGTCTAACATCTCGTACATCTCATTATAGGCCTTCTGGTTGGTCTTTGCTACCTCCCTCTTTGTCCTACGCATAATATCTTTATACTTCTGCTTACTCTCATCAGTCCTCTCCCTGTCCCATTTCTTCTCTGCTAACCTCTTCCTATAAATAACCTCCTGGGCTACCATGTATATTTCCACAGTATATTTCCAAAAGTATTTACTCACACATCCAATTGATCGGAATCAGGTGTTCCAATCACTTCCATGGCCAAAGGTGTATGAATGCTTCAGCCTACCAATACATTTTAGACAATTTCATGCTCCCAAATTTGTTTGAACAGTTTGAAGCTGGCCCCTTTCCCTTCCAACATGACTGTTCACCAGTCTATAAAGTCCAGAAAGACATGGATGACTGTGAATGAACTTGACTAGCCTGAACAGAGTCCTGACCTTAACCTGATAGAACATCTTTGAGATGAATTGAGCAGAGACTGAGAGCCAGGCCGTCTCATCCAACATCCCCATAAACGCACTCCTAAACCTTGCGGACAGCCTTCCCAGAAGAGTTGAAGCTGTTCTAGTTGCAAAGGCTGGACCGAAGTCATACTGAATCCTATTGATAAGCTTACATGTGAGTCAAGGCAGGTGAGCGAATACTTTTGGAATATAGTGTACATAACTTTGTATATATGATGTGAAATTTGTGTATAAGTATGACCTTGTTTCTGTCATTAAAATTGACATTGATGCTGAAGATGACGGTAATCAATGAACAATACACTTAATACTAGAACTTAAACTCAGCAAGCTGAGGTCAAGTGAGTACGAATTAATAAATACTGTTTGTTTCCAGGATACAGTGGGGTCAAAAAGTATTTAGTCAGCCACTTATTGTGTTCTACTACTTAGAAAAATGAGAGAGGTCTGTAAGTTTCAGCATAGATATACTTCAACTATAACAAAATGAGAGAAAAAACAGATCAAATTGTAGGATTCTTAAAGAATTTATTTGTAAATTATGGTGGAAAATAAATATTATTGGTCCCCCACAAACAAGCAAGATTTCCAGCTCTCACAGACCTGTAACTTCTTCTTTAAGAAGCTCTTTGCCCTCCACCCATTACCTGTAATAATGGCACCTGTTTAACCTGGTTATCTGTATAAAAGACACCTGTTCACAGCCTCAAGACTCCAAAATTAACCATGACCAAAGACCAAAGACCTGTTAAAGGACACCAGAAAAAAAAAATTATAGACCTGCACCAGGCTGGGGAGAGTGAATACAATAGGCAAGCAGGTTGGTGTGAATAGATGAACTGTGGGAGCATTTGTAAGATAATCAAAATCAAAATGATCAAAATGATCATAAGGCACATGTCCAGACACAGCTGAAATTTGCCAGAAAACATATGTATGATCCAGAAGCAGATTTGGAGAATATAATGTGGTCAGAAAAACCAACTGGTCAGAACTTTTTGGTAAAGAATTGCATCCCAAGAACACAATAACTACTGTGAAGCATGGGGGTGGAAACATTATGCTTTTTCAGATTGTTTTTCTGCAAAGAGGACATGACAACTGTGTTAAGGGAAGAATGAACGGGGCCAAGTTTTGTGAGATTTTAAGCCAAAACCTCTTTCTATAAGTAAGAGCATTGAATATGGATTGTGGCTGGCTCTTCCAGCATGAAAATAATCCCAAACACACCACTCTGGCAATAAAGGAGTGGCATAAATTCTTTAAAAATCTTACAATCTGATTTCTTGAATTGTTTTTCTCATTTTATCTCTTATACTTGAAGTGCACCTATGATGAAAATTACAGATCTCTCTTATTTTTCCAATTAATAGAACTAGCACAATCAGTGGCTGACTAAATAGGTTTTGGCCCCACTGTATGTTGTTTTAATAATATCTTATTGAATGTCTAAATATCTGGCATAATTATCGATATGACAGGATAGTATTTGTGTACAATCTTTTTGAAAGTAGTGACAGATAATTTTCCCCCACAGGGATCAAACTAGTATTAGTGACAACAGAAAATACCTACAAGAACTTGGCTTCATACGTGAAGATGCTGATAATTTCAAACAGGGCCTTCAAGGAAAGGTGAGGGTCAAACTCACTGCTTTTGTGTGTGTGTGTTTTTTAACTGTTCGGATAAGTTGAGACATTCATTTATTAATTCATTATATTCCGCTTAATCCACATGGGGTCACAGGCCAGCTGGTGGACACCCGACCACTCTGTGTGCAAGGGCACGAACAAGTCTCCACCACTCCATCATAGGGCACTCACAGTCACACATACATTCACACAATAAGGGCCACACTTTAGAGATACCAATTAACTTAGCATGCATGTCTTTAGAATGCAGGAGGGAATCTGGGGCACCCGAGTGAACCAGCGCGAACATGGGGGGAACGTGCAAACTCTAAACAGAAATTTCCAGAGACGTTACATTTGGATCCTTCTTGCTGAGAGGTGACAGCGCTGTTTTCTGAGCTACCATGCTGCCTCATAATTACAACTGTAACTGTATTTATTATTAGCAATGCTAGCATTTTTCTAAAGCATCCACTCCATTATTAACTCTGTTAGTATTGCCTGTAACTTTAAGGGAAAACAAATGCAAACTTTACTATTGGACAAATGAGACATTGATTTGTTTATTTTTTAATGAATACATGGTTTTAATTACCACATATTGTAAAGTCATACACTGTTATTACATTGTGATGGTTTTTATCCCAAACTCTTATCAGTTGCTGCAGACCTGGGGAGTCAAACCTCTGTCACTAACATTTTATTTCCAGCAGTGTGCGCTCACATGCTATAAAAATCAAAAAAGCACTTTTCTAACATTATTTATTCAACATAAAAACCAGCCATTAGAGAGCACAAGCCTGTGTATTTGTAGTGCCGATCCTACGCCTGGGTAAATGGTGAGGGTTGCATCATGAAGGGCATCCAACATAAAACATTTGCCAAAAATTAAAAAATGCGTGTTACTGAATGTTACTTCATACCAGATCGGTCGCAGCCCGGGTTAACAACGACCGCCAGTACTGCAAGCAGGGTACTAGCAGGAAATTGGGGTACTGTTTGCCGAAGACGATGAGGAGGGAAGCGTGTGAAGAGACGGAGAGTGAACAGAAGAGTCAAAAGTGTAGGACTGAAGGTAGCAACCCTGAATGTAGGAACGATGACAGGGAAAGGTAGAGAACTGGCTGACAGGATGGAGAGAAGGTGGATATTTTGTGTGTGCAGAAGACAAAGTGGAAGGGTAGCACGGCTCGAAGCATTGGTGTGGGTTTTAAACTGTTCTATCATGGTGTGAATAGGAAAAGAAATGGAGTTAGGATGGTCATGAAGGAGGACTATGCAAAGAGTGTTGTTGAGGTGAAAAGGGTGTCAGATAGGGTGATAAATTTAAAGTTAGAAATTGAAGGTGTAATAGTGAATGTTGTCAGTGGCTATGCACCACAAGTTGGCTGAGAGTTGGAGAAGAAAGAGAGATTCTGGAGGGAGCTATACGAAGCAGTAGAGAGCATTCCCAGAAAGAAGAGTGTGGTGATTGGTTCAGATTTCAATGGGCATGTTGGTGAAGGAAATGAGGGAGATGGGCAAGTTTGGTGTTAAGCATAGGAATCTAGAAGGACAGATGGTGGTGTATTATGCAAAGAGGGTGGAATTGGCTGTGGTAAACACATATTTCCAAAAGAAGGAGGAGCACAGGGTAACTTACAAGAGTGGAGGCAGGAGCACACAGGTAGACTACATATTGTGTAGATGAGGTCACGTGAAAGAGATTGAAGACTGTAAGGTAGTGGCAGGGAATAGTGTAGCTAAACAATATCGGATAGTGGTTTGCAGGATGACTCTGGTAGTTAGGAAGAGAGAAAGGGCAAATGTAGAGAAGAGGACAAAATGGTGGAAGTTAAGAAAGAAGGAATGCTGTAAGGAGTTCAGAAAAGAGTTAAGAAAGGCTTTGGGTGGTAGCAAAGAGATTCCAGATGACTGGCTAGCAGCAGCAACAGTGATTAGACAGACAGGCAGAAAGGTACTTGATGTGTCATCTGGACAGGTGAAAGACAGCAAGGAAACCTGGTTGTGGAACAAGGTAGTGCAGAAGGGTATTCATAGGAAGAGGTTGGCAAAGAAGAAATGGGACAGGGAGTAAGCAGGAGTATAAAGAGATGAAGCATAGGACAAAGAGGTTGTACGAGATGTTAGACAGTAAGGAAGGAGAGAAGGAGTTGTATCACCTTGCAAGGCAGAGAGATAGAGTGGAAAAGGATATGCAACATGTCAGGGTGATCAAGAATAGAAATGGATTTGTACTGACAGGTGAGGAGAGGTTGAGGGAAAGATGGAAGGAGTATTTTGAGGAGCTGATAAATTAAAAGAAAGACAGGGAACGAAGAGTGGGAGGAAAATAAATAGTGGATCAGAATATAGTTAGGATTAGCAAAGAGGAAGTAAGAAAAGCTTCAAAAAGAATGAAGAAGGGAAAAGCAGTCAGACCTGATGACATACCGGTAGAGGTATGGAAATGTATAGAAGAGATGGGAGTGTCATTTTTGATTATTTAATTAGATTTTTGATGGTGAATTTATGCATGAGGAATGGAGGAACAGTGTACTTGTACCGATTTATAAGAACAAGGGTGATGTGCAGAGTTGTAGCAATTACAGGG
>JAOUQT010039327.1:0-21490 GCA_025769995.1 Xyliphius kryptos
ACCCACATTTCAAATACTCTGGGTTATATTTGCGTTTCACCCTCTTGCCCCCGATCATCATTTGAAGTTTAAACTGAAGGGTAACCGGTATACAAATGTGGTTACCATGGCATCAAGAATGCTGTGCATGTCTAACATGGGCGTTAGGGTTACCATCTTTCACAAATTAAAATAAGAGCCAGAAATGAAAATAAGGGCCACAACCACCACAGCTCCCATGACCACCATCGAGATGAGGCGTCTGCTGCAGTTTGTGTGCCGTGTGCAACAATAAACTTGAATAAATTAAGATCTTTGTACAAATGTATGTGCAAAACAAGCTGTGGTACCCTAGAGGGCAGGAGTGGGATGACAAGTTGTTATTTAAATTAAACCGTTTTTGTGTTATGACTTAAAGGAAGTCAGGTCATCCAACAGTTAAACCTTATACATAACAGAATTTATGTAATGATCAGTTATCACTGTGTTCCTCAAAAACATCAGCATTTCGACCCAAAATACACAATACGCTTTTGTAATTTAGACGTTGTAAATATATAAACGAATATGATTTTCGAGTCTAAATTGACAGCAGCGCCCTCTAAGGTCACAAAGTCCAATTTGGTGTTATGTCTGTGCTTGGAGAAACAGGGGGGGGGACAATTTATGGAAAAACTAAACAAATCACATGCTCTATTGAACCATTACAGGATTCAACATTTCATAATTTACCGGTCAGGCGGCACCTCTAGTGTGCATGCCTTTCTGTGTCTCAAGTACAAAATCAAACAAGCATTCATTATTTTTATTTTTTAAAGATTTACAGTGGAACATCCGATTCATTGCAAAATGTCTGCATACAATCAATGAGATCTGAAATAGAAGCAAACCAAGGCATCTAAATATATAAAATGCATTTTATAGAGCAGAATAAATGCAGAGTTTAATGCTGGAAACAAATTGATATATACAGTATATAACAACAAATCCGGTGATATCCAAAGTCAATAAAAACAAAGGTTCCACTGTTTTCATTTTACAAGTTGTCTGCGACCCACCCAGAACAGGTCCGTGACCCCTTTTGGGTTGCAACGTACAATTTGAGAAGTGCTGATCTCTGCAGGCTATTAGGTTACGAAACCATGAGGCAGAAGAACCAGCCATTGAGCATAAGGCAGAGCTGGAACACTGGAAAGCTGACGCTGGATCAGTCTGTGTTTGCAATCAAAGCTATGTTTGGGTTTTGCAAATCCCGTCTCCAGTCCTGATTGCTCCACGGATGATACATATACAGCCCCTTTATTTTGACGTTCCTGTTCTGTTTGTTACACTATCGGGTTTTAATCACAGTTTCAAAGAACACCAGCTTTGACATCGCTGGAGCAATATTATGAAAATGTTTGAGGATGTTAACATGTCTCGACGGGATAAGTTCATCTCAAAAGCGCCGTGTCAATATTTCACACCGATAACCCTTTGGCACGTTAACAAGCGCCTGGTGTCTCTTTGCAGCTAAAATAGTCTTCCGTGCTGCTTGTTAGTGCGTTTGTTCCACTGCCTTACATAGGCCAGGTTGCTAGGCAACAGTGTATTTTTATAGATGTCAGTGTGGACGACATACTGTGCTACGTGTGTTTGGTGAACGTGCAGAGAGTTGATGATGATTAATCTGCAGGATTGATGTTTTTGTTTCTGATAAACTCCATTCAGAAGCATGCAGCTCGCCGCGCTAAGCCCTGACTTCTGCAACATAACACCATGGAGAATTATGATGTTTAAAGTTGAATTTCTGTCAGGAATGATGTCTGTCCACTGGTCCAGCTCTCCGGTGAGTGAAGAGCTACAATGGGAAGATGTTGCAGTTCCAGCACTAAACTGTAGGTTCAATCATATGGACTAATAAAGTGATAAGGTATGAGAGAGCATGGGCATTATTGTTAATAAATCACGAAAGAGAGGGTTAGGGTTATTACACCGACGCAAAGAATAGTACAGTTACTAGTCTCTTTTCCATGATTTATTCACAGTAATACACAACCTTGAGATCATATTGCTTTTATAAAATGCGTACAAACCCACTATAATAAATAAAACAAGGTTTGATAAACAATGTATTTATAGAAAGCAAAATCGTTAATAATCTGCTCTTCCGAGACGTAACTTTGTCCGATTTTTAAAGTGAATGCTGATCGCTGAATAAGGGGTTTCTGGTTTCTCTAGCAATCAAATACTACCATCTAGTGGCAAATTACAGATAACTGTTTATAAAACACATCAGGAAAATAGTGTATTGTATATGACGTGAATGTGAAGCGCTCAGAGGTGTGTGTTATTGTCAATAATGTTACGGCTGGACAAACGGCTCAGCTTTAAAGATCAGATTTAAAGACCGGAACTACCCATTAAATAAAGTTAGTTAAAGAACAAACCTGCTTGGCATGTAGTAGGACAGGTGGTCCAGTCGCTGTATGGTGTAACGATGCAATCTCTTTTACATGGCAGGAGACACGGCCTCACCGTTTCGGGACGCAGGCTCTCAGGACACCTGCATTCACACAAGCACAGAATGAAGATAATCACATCAGCAGGACTTAACAATCCTCAGTGTGAACCTCACAACATAGACAGCTATAAATGAGACATTTCCAAAAATACGTTCGTCTGAGTTTCTGCCCCGCGACGGACTGCACACATTAAGAGGGAGATAAAGAAATAAAGCCAAGATCAAAAATAAAAAGTGGAGCTGATTTGCATAATCAGCATGATACCCCAGTGACAGCTGCTTGTTGCCAAACCGGTGCTCTGATGCCGTCCTGCTGTGGGACTGAAAAACGAAATAAATATTTGCATTTCGTCTCCCCGAAGAGGCAAGATCTCAAAAATGTACAGACCCTGATGGCTTTACTTTAGTGGTTACCAGGGCAACCAGGAACGGTCTGTTGACCTCATGTATCGTTCGTGTGTTTTCAATACCCTGAGTCTAATCTTGGTGGTGAAGTTTGCTAAAAAATATATAATTTAACCAAGACATATGTACCAGAGCTGAGCCACATCAACACATACCTACATTATTTTTTTTTTTGGAAGTCTGTTGACTGATCTATTCAGCCATGTTTAAAATATAGGGCTGCTACTAAGAATGACTTAACTATCGACCGTCTTATCGATTATTCGACTAGTCTAAACGATAAATTTTCTTCCAAAAAAAGAACTGATGGGCGGCACGGTTAGCACGTTCTCCTCTTAGCGCTGGGGCTCCCCGGTATGAATTCCAATCTGGGTGGACTTTCCATGTTCTCCCTGCGTGGGTTTTTTTCTGGGTTCTCCGGTTTATTCCCACAATCCAAAAACATGGATTCAATTGAATGCTCTGAATTGCCCTGTATAGTCTGTATGGCTGTCTGTGTGTGAGCGTGTGCCCAGTGATGGATTGGCACCCTGCCCTGGGTGTATTTGCCCAGCGCCCGAAATGTTCTTCCCAGGATCGGCATGCGACCCTCGTAGAGGGAATAAATGAATGAATGATTGAAAAGAACTGATAATCTGATGAAATATCATTTTATTTTGACAACACACTGCAAAACGTTCCTTTTAGAGTTACCAAACCAAAGAGAGCTTTATTCAAACAAAAGAAATCTACATTTCCATTAAACCCTTTATCAAATTTAAGTTCTCGTATTAAAGAAATTTGGCACACATTCCAACTGTAAACATACAACAGAAGCACTTACTTTTTGGGAGGTACTTGACCAACATTGACGCGCACGCAGATTACTTTCCGAGTCTGCATGCCCACTGAGCAGGTTGCTTCGATGCTAGTGATGCCAGCTCCGGCACGAGTGAGAGAGCCGTTGGCAGCTGGAACAGATGTGTCCTCGATGCACTGACCCCAGGTTCCTGTCTGCCAGTGATACACAGTGCAAGGGTGCTCGTTGCAGCTTCGCACCTCCTGCAGGGTGCTGCTGTTGGGGCATGGGAGCCCACCTGGACCAAAAAGGGCACAGGAGTAGTATTCATCTTCAAAAGTATTAGTGCTAAAATATAAAGACAACATCTGGATTTACTCACTGACGGTATATTTCAGTATATAAATGATGCCATTTAATAAAAACAGCAGCGCCACATTTTTATGGTTTCCTGATGATCATATCCAACATGTTCACCATGAAGCTGTGCTGTCATTCAATGGCAGTGTTTGTTCTCAGACTTTACACCTAATGTTAATTAAGTTGGCTTCTAATTTTAACACAAATTTTCTAGAGGTTTCCTGTTCCGCATCTTTTAACATACAGCATTGAAATTTGGCAGTATCATAGTACCCATAGCCCCTGAGGTTGCTTGTGCTTTTCGGAGCAATGTAACAGACGGTTTTCGTGGCTTGACCTTTTTTCAGAGCATTTTTTCCTGTAGAAATCCATTGAAAATGTTTCATCAGCTTTGCTATTGAATTTAAAACAACTTTACACCTCTTTTGAGTTGTATTTTTTTAACCACATGCATCATTTCCAAGCCAACTTCTTGTTCTTCTTATATTTATTCTGACAATTTTTTTCTAATGTTTCTCGTACCGCTGCTTTTAATGCACAACGCTGAAATTTGGCAGTATTGTAGTTCCCATAGCCACTGAGGTGGCTTGCTTTTTGGGGCGTTATGGCTTTTGGTTTTCATTCCACGCTTTTTTTTCATTGCCTTTTCTTTTTCATCAGTTTTCTTTTGAATTTTTAACAACTTTACACATCTTTTTGCTTTTTCATTTTTTATTTATTTTTTTAGCCACATGTATCCTTTCCAAGCCAACTTTCTGAAGTTTGTTCGCAAACTTCCATTTCCAACTTAAAAAAACTGGATATGCTGTTCATTAGCAGAATGTACACTGCAAAAATCTTAACATTAAGAAAATCACATTTTTGGCTTGAATAGATTTTTAAAATGAGATAAATAATCTAGTTTTTAGAAACATTTTCTTATTTTATGAAATCTTAACAAGATAAATTGACTTGCTATAATGGAAGATAATTTTACTTGAATCATGTACATCAGGGGTGTCCAAACTTTTTTGCAGATGGCCAAATTTGATAAAGTGAAGATGCCTGGCGTTATATAAAAATATACACTGTTATAAAACTATTTTTATTCCCATTCCCACAATAACCTTTATTTTTCAATTGGTAGTGTAGCTGAGCATAAGCCACGTATGTGTGAACAACTCTAAAGACACAATTCTTTCATATCTGGAAAGTCAGATTACAAAAAAGAGCTAGCAGAACTAGCAGCCATAAATAAGACATTATAAACACGGGCCGTTTGAAATCTGACAGCGGGCTGTGATTGGCCCTCGGGCTGGACTTTGGGCCTGCCTGATTTTTTCTTGATTTGTGTTTATTTTTCTTATTTCTTGAAGAATAAGTCTCTGGTTTCATTTAACTGGTCTTAATGTTAAAGTAATTATTATGTAGGTTTCTGTTAACATGAGGATGTGCAGAATCAGCTTCTGAAGAGGCAAAGGGTAAAAGAACCTTAATGCGTAGTTGCTTACGAAATCTTCATCGAGTCAAGTGTTTTCAGTTTGATTCTGTTTGTGTGAAGCTTCTTGCACGTTCTCCACAAGTTCCATTCTTGTGGAACAATAATCCCAGCAGGGTTAAAGGCTATTCCACTCAAGTAGACGGCTCTACCTTTATAAAACACCCAGTATTTATTTGCACGTTGGGCTGTAAGAGCCGATAGCCTGCCGTCGGGATCCAGGTGGTCTGCGGGCGAACCCTTGTCTGACACTCATGTACACAAGACTTTTTGTAAATGGAATCCCACTGAGAGGTGCGCTATTAGCTCCACATTAAACGCTGTCTGCAGTGTAATCAGTGATACAACTGAAAGAACAACAGCCTGTAAGGAGCTTTTTATTCTCCATAAACAACTGGAATACAGAACTGCGGTGCTTCCCCATGCCATTTATAAAGAGGTTACTGCAGCTATCACTGTAGCCATAGGGGGCTTGTATATTGTATTTTAGGAAACTTGTGTAGAAAATGAAATCAGCAAAACATCCCTGAGCTAAAGTATGTACAGTGTTATAATGTTATATTTCTGGATGTTTTTTTTTTTTTTCATTTTTGTCTTTCATAGTTGAAGTGTACCTATGATGAAAATTAAAGACCTCTTTCATCTTTATAATTAGAACAACATGCACAATAAGCGGCTGACCACTTTTTGGCCCCAATGTAAGCAAGAAATCCCAAGAAACATTGCTTCAATGAACTGACATTGTTTCACAAAAGGATTAGCGCTGCACTCCATTATTTACTGACCTGCTACTTGGATAAACTCTAATCCTCCATCATTGGGAAAGTGTGTCCTTTATAGCTGGGTGTAATTATTCAGCCAGGCCTTTATCCCACTTTAAAGCTGTTTCTGTGTATCAACTATCACTCCATGCATGCCAACACACAGCTCAGTGATTTTTCAACAAATGGCCACCTGGCACGACTTCACCATCCCACTGCACCACATCAACTACGGTTCTAATCAAGAATTTTAAACATCACCAAAATCCATTCAGACACCTTTTGGATTTATATCAAATCAGTTTCTGTCACATGTTTTGGCCTGGTGTAGACACTGCAGCGGAGACATCCATTAAACACATAGCCGGGATGTGTAATGAAACCGGAGCGAGACGGCAGTACAGCGTGTTTGGGAGGAAAAGCTCAGAGGTACGGGCTTTCGCTCAGAATATCTCTCCTCCACGTCACTTCATTACGAATCAGACAGTCGTTTCCCAGCTGCGGCCACAGGAGGGTTGGTTCACTTAACACTCAGAGATGCTCATTACCTCCACCGGCTGCAGTTTTCATATGTCTGCTGGAATGATGTGGTGCTAAACAAGCGAGATGGGGGGTTGGTGGGGCTGAACATTCAGATATCTGCAGATTCCTGCAGTCTAGATAATAAATGTCGTGGAAAAGAAATTCTAAAACCATTTAGAGAGATGCAGTGTTTTGCCAATGTTTATATTTTAACATATACATTACTATATACATCTAAATGAATAAAAATGTAAAAGTTAGTTTGTTAAAAATCTTAGTTTGTTAAAAAATTTTTAATTATAATATAAGGCACTTGGTGTGTGTCATAGCGACTGGCGCATGGGTAGAGTGTAGGGGAAGACACGGGGCGCTTGGTGTATAGCGATTGGCGTGTAGATAGAGTGGAGGGAAAGACACAAGGAATTTGGTGTAAGTTCTCCTTCACTCTTAATGTTCATCTTTAAATCTCACGATTAAGAGAAGCAACATGATTAAAAGTCATTCCTTATTCCTTTAATCTTTCTAACTTCAAAAATTATCATGAAAGGAAGTCAGTGTATATCTATCACCTCTTTGATTTAATTTTAGGAGCTGATTGTAATTAGCAGTTAATCAGTTTGACAGCTTTAATTGTCACGTCATGGAGCTTGAAGAAGATCTCTAATTGGCCAATTATACAAACCCAAGCGAAGAGAAGAAACACATTAAGTGAGGAAACATAACTGACGCTGGAAATCCCTTCTGGACAGACCCTCGGAAAAACACGAGGCGATATTAATAATGACACCCACCATCTCCAGCATTGTAGGCCAAAATAGAACGAGCTCTGGTCTGTCTGCCCTCTGTGTTCTTCCCTGAGCAGGTGTGTGAGCAGAGAGACCAGGAGGTCCAGGGGCTCAGCACACAGTCGGTGGGGCATGGGACTTCACAGAGCGAAGGCATGGGCAGGATGGCATCACGGCACAGCTGCCTGTCCACAAATTCACCTGGGGACACATTGCACAGGGCAACTTAGAACACTAATCATCATCATCATCAGGTAACTGTTACAGATAACATAATATTTCTATATGAAACAGAATTTTTTACTTTTCACAAACATACTGTTTTTGCTTGGATTTTTAAAATAATTATTAACATGATTTTTCTCAGGTAAATTGCGTTGAGCAGCAAAGTCCAACAAACACAAAAACGTCGCAAAAATGCCTTTAAGCTCTTAACTTGTACCCAAAAATTTTCCAAGACTACACACATTTTTTTCCAGACTACTTTGCAATTTGGACCCATAAGCTCCACCCACTTTGATATTTGCAAATTCATGCAATTTGAAAAACGTACTTTCGCAAACTATTCATTTTTACATATGTTTTATTTTTGATTCATTTGTTATTTACTTAAATATCTAAAACTTAAAAACACTTCTCTCAAAAATTCTACAACTTCACACAAATATTCAGCATCAGTTCTTGAGGAGGCTGATCAAATTTAGTGCTCTTATGTTCATAGGCTATATGTCTTGACTTTTCCATTAAGTCAAGCTGCTATGTAACGTAATCTATAAATCAATAATTGTAATTAATTCATCATTTGAAGAAAAATCTAAAATACCTTACTTAAAAGTCACACAGTTTACTTCCAATGGTCTTGTTTCCAGACCGTCTCAGCCGCTTGAACCCCGCCGCTCGCAGTTATATTTATGGTAATAATTCTAAACCAAATTAAAAAATATCCAGAGGCCTGGAGACAGTACAGTGCCTTAAACACTAACTCACAACCACACAACAGTTTCATGCAACATCGCCCTCTAGGGGATGTGAAAACACGCATATCAGTCACGTGCGAGACCGAAAGCTGAAGTATGGCAGCAGTTGTCAAGACTTTTTATGGTTCCCCATGTCATGGTGTGTTTTGTTTCTGAAGGGCAGGAGAACGCAGTGATTTTTTAAGTTGTTGTACAGAAATAGCAGAATGCTGCGGGCTGTTTTCACACATCACTCTGAGTCACTGTCTAAAATTTAAAGTTCTTTAAGTCACCATGAAGATGCTGTTCCTATAAGTTTAGAGACAACTGACTTTCAGACATCATGCAAATGTGTGTACGAGCTGTTAAACTGCTCACGTACCATGCTCCGCTGATGTTTGCAGTCAATAACCTCAACTAGGAACCATAGACGACTTAAGATGTATGTTATTCTGTACGATGTGCAATAGGGGTCACGTTCTGCGGTGAACTGTACATAGAAGAAACCGTATACGTTCAGAATATACATACATGTGTGGCAGGATCACCGTGGTGCTGGAGAAGAAGGTGGAGCCATGAGCTAACAGGACGGTGGATATGGCACATTTATATAAGATTAATACTGTAAAACACGGTATTTCTTATTGTGTGTCGGTCTTCATTTTATTTACCACTCATTCCCAAAACCCGTACGGATAAGGACGCACGTGGCAGACAACATCACCTGCGAGTTTGCGGTGCATACCCCAGCCCAAGCTTTCAGCTTTCTTGGAGAGCAAAGTGGAGTGGGCGGGGCAAGCAAAGATTTCATCTGTCCTGGGTTGAGTGGAAGATGCCAGGGTGCATCACTCTTCAAAGCTTTTAATGGGGAGATGCGGAAAGCACCTGCCACCTGGAGTGCTGGGGACCTGTCACTTTTGCATGTCCAGTCCTCATTCAATGTACCCCCATTACATTGGTGCCGAAACCTGTGATGAATAACAGCGCATGTGGCAGACAACATCATCAGCGTGTTTGGCGGGCATGTTTTTTGACAGGGGTGCATAACCCAGCCATGGTTTTTGACTTTCTTGGAGAGAGAAGTAAAGTAAACGGGGCAAGAAGAGATTTCAGGGTGTGTCGTTCTTAGTAGCAGTAAACAAGAAGGCGCATGCTGCCGGAGTGCTGGAGACCTGGCGAGTGAAAGGACAGTAGAATTGACGATGGCACGCAAACAGCCCATCGTTGAAGAGATGACGTCAAAAGCATGTGGTCAGAAGAATCCTGTTCTATTTATTTTATTCTCACTTTATTTACCTGCTGTTACAGTGGTGCCAAAACAGATCTGCATGTGGCAGATGACATCCCCTGCAAGTTTGACAGGCAAGTTCTTTGGTGGGGCTGCATGCCCCGGCCCTAAATTTGAGCTTTCATGAAGAGCGAAATCAAGTGAGTGGGTAAACCAAAAAACTGGATGGCATGGAAGGCACCTGACACAGGACTGCTGGGGCCCTGCCGCTTTTGTGTGGCCCTCGTTGTGGAAGGACAAAATGGGTCAGCACTGGAGAGATGACATCAGAAGCTTGTGAACAGATGGAATCTCTCTCCCTCTCTCTGCGGCACACAGGTATGGCCCTGGGGGAGGAGGGAGCACCGACGCAGTATTCCATTAATGTTAATTAGTGCACATGATGCAGCTCTGCCTGATGACCATGTGCAGCGTTTATTATTGGTACATCACATGCTGCAGGGAGAGAGATCAGCCAACATGTGTATCTTAAGTAAAGATTAGAAAAACATGAAAGCCAGTTCCGAGCTTGTGAACTTCTGTCTTCAGTCCCTATTCACCCCAGTGGAGTGTGGAAAAGTTCACTCTGTGTAAGTTCAACTGAAGTTCACGCATGTATAAATCTTACACAATTAGACTTTCCTCAGACCTTATTGATGCCAGCTGGATGCAGCAGATGTTCGTGCCCAAGCCATCAAAATCCTGAGGAGATGAACAACATACATGACCCGAGTTTGTTTTGAACTCCAGCAGCACCGCAGCGTTTCTGAAGCACGCAAGATGTTAAACATAGCAGAACGCCAGCTCCACTTAGTGATGGAACTGAAAAAAGCAATCTGACTCATTTCACCTCGCCAATAAATATTCAGGGACTGAAAAACCTAACTACACCTACAGCAGCTTAACCATTTCATTTTTAAATTATTCTTCCCTTCAGAGCTAAAAAACCATAACAAAACAGAGTAGGTAGAAAACCATATGGACTACAGAATGGAACTGTAGAACTACAAACCCCATCTACATGATCTAAAAAAATAGAATAATATAAAATAAATGCAAAAACAAAAGAAGTTTACCTATTAAAGTGGCAAGAACATTTTGAGTTAAAACATTTTCAATAAATCATTATGAAGTATGAACTTATTTGCATATGGGGGGGGGAAGCTTTTTTGATGTTTGTGTGCGTGTGTGTGGCTGTCTGCTTTGAAAAATGATTTTTGGATGTTCTGGAATGTTTCGAAATCAACCCGTCTCCATGGGGCCTATGACTTAATTCGAATTATGAGGTATGGATTAATTTTCATATAGCGGCCTGACTAAAAGGAAAGGTTCAGATAGACATATAGCCCTTTTACCTATAGACATAAAAGCACTCCTCAGGGACTGATGCTGAATGTGTGTGAGAAGTTGTAGACTTTTTAAATAAAGCGTTTTTGAGTTTTATGTTTTTTAATAAATAAGGAATTAATTAGAATTTAGACTTATGGATTAATTTGTATGTAGCAGCCTGACAGAGTGGAAAAAACAAACCTTTTTGGACAATTACTGAAATGCACGATTTTTTGATATCATGGCGGTGTACTGGGAAACCTAGGACTAGTTTGTGAACGTAGTTTTTTTTTTTTAATTCGGTTAATTTAGCTAATGGGTCCAAGTTGCAAAGTTGTCTGTTTAGAGGCTGGAAGTCTGGAAATAATGTGTGTAGTGTAGGAAAAATTTTGTGTAGTAGTTAGAAGCCTAAAAGTGTTAGCGCCAATTATAGGACAATAAGTGTGAATTTTGTTATCAGCGAAGATGCACACCAGCTGCACCTACCCTTCAGTTGGCCTTTTACCTGAGAAAAGTAATAAGAATAAAAAATTTAAGTGAAAACGATACGTTTTTCTGAGCACGTCGCAATAAATGTTTTCATTTTTTTAATAAAGTCAATATCCACTAAACTATTCATCACTATAAACTCAATAATGGAGGGGACTGATGATGGCATTGTCGCCAACATGTATGAGGTCATCTCAAGGAGCTCATTTTTGGAACCATTACCCCAACCCCCATCCTCTGTGGGTCTCTAAGGGTCAAGATATCGACTCTTGACTCCCCACCTTGCTCTGTTCATCCTGGATCACTATAAAAAAAAGCTCAAAGTGACAGAAAAGCCAGTGGGTTGGATGACACACCAGGACCCTGTGAGGCACAACAGATCCATTCTCATCAGGAGCAGACAATCAGGATCAATAAAAGAGCAGGAGGGCGGGAGGCAGAGTCAAGAGAAACAAAAGAGACAGCTGGATATCTTTACACTCCACACACTCATACACTCGGGATACAGGGGACTTCCATATCAACAGCACTATCGGCTTCTCTCTGACCCATTTACCAAGTGACATGTTTCCAGTGACTTTCAGCAACAAAGAAACTCATTCTTCTTTTCTCCTGCTGATAGATTCAGTTTTTAGAGTTTGATTTAGGATTAAAATATATTTAGGACAGTCGTTCTCAAATGGTGGGTCGCAGACATGTTCTGGGTGGGATGTACAAAATAAATACAGTGGAACCTCTGTTTATGTTGACTTCGGATATCACCAGATTCGCTGTTCATCGATTTTCTTCACAAAAATCACATCTGTTTTCGCCAGTTGCTTCAAATTTAATTGGCGTCATCATGTCTCATTGACCTTGTTAAATTTCCCTTAGAAAGCGAAGTTAACACTTTACCTTTAGCGCCATCGTGGAACCAAAAAATAGGATTTGAACCAGGAATCCCCTGGCAAGCATGCTAACCACTAAACCACCGTGTCTCCCCGAGATTAGATGGTGGGAAAATGTCAATGCCGTTTTGTTAAATCTTAAACGTTTATTTATTACTAGTGGAATAACCATGGCACAGCAGTGGAGTGGAGAACAGTAAAGAGCCTGAAAACAATGTGAAAGTTGAAAGGCAGTTGTTTTTGAATAAGTGATTGCTTTGGAGTTTATTTATTTCAAATAAACAAATTATTATAAAGTAAGGTTTGGGGCAATAAAAAATTTGAAATTATTATATGGAATGAATAAAGTGTTAGTTGTGACAATGGTACAGCGGCACGATAAGGAATGACAGGGCCAAGTTTCAGCTTTGTAGGTACCCCGAGACCCCAATTTATCTGAGGTGTTGGTAGATAATCATGACACTAAGTTTCAGCCTCGTAGGTACTTAGAAAGTGGGAAAGTAAGCGATGAGTCAGTCAGTGGTTCTTTTCTGGAGAAAACATGACAAACAAATCTGTTGGAGGAAAGTAAAGGCTAAATGTGATCTAGACGACAGAGACGTTGATTTAATTGCATAATTGATGCAACACAGATTTACTGACCATCTCACCAGAAACAACTACAACAGAATGGACCGTTCCCAAATCAAATTAGTCTCTACTGACGCAGACTAGCGCTCACTTTAAATCCCATTCACAGGGTGGGGGGCAGGAAAAGAAGGCAGTCTTTCAAAAATCATTTTCTAAAAAAAAAATACCGCTGTGTGGTGTTTGGGTGCAGTGGTTAGCTCTCATCTCATCGCATGCATCTCATTTAATCGTTTGACAGGGACAGTCTGTTTGCATGTTCTCTATTGGATTCCAAAGATAATGATGAATAATAAAGGGTATATAAAACATCATACACCATATAAAACATCCTGTCCACTTTTAAGTATTTTGTGGATATACTGTATTATTGCATGAGCTTCAGTTTACTGTCATGTAATAAGGCAATAAGGTATGAGAGGGCATGGCATTATTGTGAGTACTCATAGCGGAGGAGAGTTACACCTCTTTCCCTTAATTTATTCACAATAATACAAAACTTTGTGTGTCTTATCTATTTAAAAAAAAATAAACCCACTATAATAAAAAAAACATGGTTTTATTTATAAATAGGTTTATTGAAAGCAAAATCGTTAATAATCTGCTCTTCCACAAAGTAATCTAGTCCAGTTTTTTAAAGTGAACTCTGATTGCTGAGTAACAAGGTTTCCGTTTATGCTAACAATCAAATATTATCGCTTAGTGGCCAATTACAGAACACAATTTATAAAAAAACATCAGAAAAGTATTGTATATCCCGCATTGATAAAAATGTGATGCCCTTAGAGGTGAGTGTTACTTTTATTAATGCCGCGGCAGGAAAAAAGGCTTAGCCAATGTGATTTAAGGAGCAGTACTGTGCATTTTAAGATGTTTATTGTGATTCTGCTGCTTCAGGATATCAGATCCCAATAATGAGATGCACTACTCTAGACTGACAGATACCCAACCTCCAAACCACCCCTCCAACACTCGCCCCCATTTCCCCTGAGAGCTAATTAGCAGAATGTATGTTAAGGTCCACTTTCGCTGTAATTGTCACATCTGCGCACCAAAATTCACTTACAGCGGGAATGCCTTAAGTTTCAATGCAGCTCTTAGAAGTCACGCATCAATGCATCCCTAATTCAATAAGACTCGCCACTGCCACAGATGCAGCAGACACCGCAGACGTGGACGTCACTGGGTAGACACATGTATACTTCCCGTGCGATAATTATATTCTTGTTTTGACATTCCTCATAATTTAAGGTTAATTCATTCTGAGAAATCACACTGAATCAATTTATTTAACTGCAATGGGCTTAGTTGTCCCATCACACTTATTCTGAATTAATATACTCCTTTGTTGGATTATTCAATTGCCGTTACTTCTGTTCTCGGTTATACAGAATTAATTAACTCGGACAAATTAGAATTGCAATCAAACCGCAGTGAAGTTGCTTGGCACCTCCCGCGGGTCCTTCATCAAGTTCACCAAAATAAGTCATCCTTTGAAATTCCATTAAAAATGCATTAGTGCTACATGTACGGGTGCCTGCCCTCCCAGAGACACACTTAAAACAAGACCACTGAGCTCAGAGCAAGAAGCACAACACAGCTCACGACTCACTAATGAGAGCAGGTTTTCATCACCCACTACAAAAACACTCATTATTCTCTTCCTTAAATGCAAAAGAGTCTCAGGAAGGATGTTATAAAGTAGCCTTGGAATTAGAAAAAGAGTTCAATATCGCTAAGGAAGACCTCTCCAGTGTCATATCGGGGTCTTCCTGAGTACCTACAAGGCTAAAACTTTGCATTACGCTTACCTACCAATATGACGCTGTTTCCTACGTTCGATTGTTCATTCCCTATCGCCATCGAACACAACACCTTGGATGGATTGGGGTCTTGGTGAGTACCTACAAAGCTGAAACCTGGCTCCCTTATTCCTTATCGTGTCTCAGAATACCTACTGATAAATTCCCGTAAGAAAGCAAGCGCATAGACACCGTGGTCACAACTCACACTATATTTATTCCACATCTTAATTTCAGATTTTAATAGCCCCTAACCTTATTCAAAAACAACTTTCACATTTTTATCAAGTTCTCCACTATATTTCACTATCTCCATGGATATTCCACTAGTATGTGATAAGATCCTGATCTACTTTAACCTCATCTAAAGAAAAAAAAATAGGCATGCAGACCATTTAGAGTCAGCATTGTGTTCCACATGTCATTCCAGCATCACTGTGGAACTAAGGTCCAAATAATTAAACAGGAAGTTTGAAAATGGTGTTTGCGTACTTTATTGTCTTAAACAATTTATTATAGAGCCACTCTCCTCCAATCAGACTCCTTTGTTCCATCACATGATCATCACACAGAGGGTTATAGAGGGTAAAGAATGATGCCTGCTACCTCAAAGACAGTGAAGCCAGCTGACGACATTTTCTGAGAAAATAGCTATGAGAACCTTCTGTGTATATTACTTCTCAGTAAAGAGAGTAGCTATTGAATGTCCTAAAAATTGCTAAATGACATCATGGCTTAATTTTCCTAATAGTTAATTTGCGTGTTTAAGAAATAAGCATCAGGGCACAGAAAAAAAGTGAGTAAAAAATACACCCTAAACACTCAGCCATTAGGAGGCGGTGTCAGTGGCAGCTTTGGTCATGAGCAGTTCAGTTTCAGTTTGGACGTGGATCGATGTAGGTCTCTCTGAGCACTAAGGGTGTTGTGGAATTAGGCTCACGGACAGAAAACGAAGAATTTGTGGGTCTCCAAAAGTCTCCAGTAACAGAGATTTGTGGCTAGCGGATCTGAAAAGTGGCTACATATAGCGACAAAGTCGCTAAGTTGGCAAGAGTATATATCATTGGTTAGCAGTGCTGTGATTTATTGGTGGATAGATATACCTATTGCTGACAGTAAAGACGATTCTATTCCTACTGGTGTCATTGGGATTAAAATGTCCAAAATATCAGGATGAGCACAAATCGTCCAAGTGTTTACGTAATACCCACCAAATCCTCACCAAATTAATGATTGTTTTCTTCTTAAAAGCTTAATATCTTATCAGAACATCAAAGAAAAAAGCCATCTACTCTGTTATTTTATCCTTTTTTTTTGTTGTTGTCGCTTATTTTCTGCCAAATTATTTAACCAATAAACAATATTCTTCTGTATTGAGATGATGATTTCTTTTTTTTTGTATGTAGAATTCTCTCCCCTCTGTTTTTAAAAATCCTACATTCAGCTTTTCAAAAAATGGATGACTTCAAGCACTCGCCCCTGTGAAGACATCAATTACCAAACTGAGCAGTGGCCCAGAACCGAGACCCAGTGGATTCAGCTCAAAAGCCACTTTGAGCTATGAATTACCCTCCACCAGCGACAGGAATTTTAAGTGACGGACTCCAAATCACATCCTCATGCAGTGACCCGCAGCTATGTTTGCTATCTCCAGAAATCTTTCTGCTCCAGAAAGCTGCCTTACCATCACTGTTGACACACTGCACTTTGGGTTCCTGCGTTCCAGGCCCGCACTCTTTGTCGTTGTCAGGAACACACTTCTCCAGCCTCAGCAGGAGCCACTCGTAGCAGCTGGGCTCCTCACAGGGTATGGCCTCGGTCAGATGGGGACAGCTTCCCGTTCCACCTGTCGGCACGTTCAGCACTCTCCTCTTCCTCAGTTTGAAACCTATGAGCCACAATCACAGGGTCAGAGGAGGGAATGAGTTCTGGGTGTTTACTGCAGATTCTCATGTTTTTAATCAGAAGTTTCTTCGGTACAGCTTTGATATCTCCCCGACAGTCATGATTCCATCCTCATCTATTATCTATTATCCTCATCCTCATCTACTCACATCAGTAAATTCAGACTAAAGAATACTTTTAAACCTGAGATGCTAGAACACGGCTGGGCGATTAGGTCTTCCAAGGCGCCTCTTGAGGATTAGGGTTAGCATTAGCCAAACCCTTACCCTACTTCTGTACAAAAAAAATCCAATGACATGTCAGATCCTGTCCCAAAAACACCCCCTTATATGTTTTAGAAAACAGCAGCCCCAGGAATCACCGTGAAACGGTCATTAAACATTATTTATTTTTCAACTGTAAATATAACCACAAATGTCATAAAACCAACTTCTGCCACCGTGCTGCCTCTTGAAAAAAAAAAAAGTCGTGATCACAAGACAGGTTTTGTAATGCCGTGGAAACAACTTAATTAAACAAATAAATAACACATAGATTCTTTAGAGAAGAAGTAGAGTATAAAAAACCTTACTGGTAAAATATCCCATCTATTGGGAAAATGCAAGCATAGCAGACAAAAGGTACGCAACTAAGGTCTTATAAAAAAATATTTTGATGTTATAGTTTGGAAGTTTAAGGGACCGGATCACATCTGGCCCGCAGGCCAGAGTTTTCCCACTCCGGACTGGAACCTAAAAGAAATTTTTGTCCGCATCCATCACTAACTTATTATTAATCTGTATTTAATTATTGATTTTCTTTAAAATGGTACACACTTCATAAAACACAGACTATGTTTCACGGTGCTATGACACAACCCCAGCGATCCCATCATCTTCCCCTTTGCACCAATGAACGACCACAAAACTATATACACCCCCTTTATACAATCATCATTTTGATACACAGCAATAGAAGCTTAGTAAAAAAAAAAATATAATAAAAGACAATGTGGAGAAGGATGGCAGTTTCAAAGGATGTTTAAAAACACAGACTGATGTATACATAAAGCTTCTTTGATAGTTGGATATTATTTATATTATATCCCATTCAAAATCTGTTGATTTAGTTAATTTATTGAATTAGTTAGTCTTGTTAGGTCTAATTTAACTGGTAAACTTGGTCCTCACCAACACACCAGCACTTTAAATTCGACTTGAAGGGACTGAGGGATATTCCAAGGTCACTTGGCCCTGTCCCACAGCCCTCATATCTCTACAGGCCCCTAATCTAATTTCTACTGCTGTTCAGCCGTGATAAGAGGGACCACAGGGGTCATAAGAGGCCTGCAGGGCTGAAGAGCTCACAGTGAAAGGCTTTGATTTTCTTTTATTCACGGAGCAGATCAGAGTAAAAATTATATTCCAGTGTGCAATAAAGAATAAAGACCCCATTCATGATTTAAACAGATGTGAATGTGAGATTAGGCGATGGGTTTATAACCACACCGAACTGTTTTATACAACATTGTTAATAAATATTTAAAGGCATTTAAAAAGGCATTGAATGTTGATGCTCTCACCTGAGAGCTTTAATATAGTGGCTGTCACAACTATTCACAATACCCAATTGACAAAAATGTCCAAAAATAAAATTAATATTTGACACATCCATCACGTCAGGCACGTTTAACATTTTAGAGCACATTTTTAATGAGACGCAATTGTGCAGGGGGCAGGGGGGCGTGGAATTGTTTCTGATACTGTGCTGTAATAAAAGTGCAAATAATCACAGTTAGCGTCTTGATTTCTCGAATCTGTGGAGTGTTCCACAGCAATCTAACAACATGCAACATAATCAACTGGTCAATAGTGATGTACTGCACACACCTGGATTAAAGGAACAATTGATAAAAGCTATATTTTTTTGTTTTGCTCATTCATTTATTTACTCAACATCCTAGCATTACTGTTTTAATACTAAAATTATTAATATTAATACTAACATCATTGCTGCTGTAACTACAGGAAGTAGTTAGGTACTTCTAGAACTAACAACATGATACATTAACCGTATAACTGCACACTGATGAAATCTAACATGAAGTTATACATTACAAATCAAGATTATGATCCAGAAGAGATGTGAACATTCTGCAGTGTCTGTGTGGAGAGCTGAGACAAGGGCGTTCTGACTGTCACGCACTTTGCTCTGCAGTCATCCGATCGAAACCTCATCAAACATTTATCTTGCACTTGACAGAAATCACTGAGCTCTCAGCTCCAACGCAGGATACTCTTTGGAATCTTGTGAAATAGTGATGGAAAAAATGGAGAGTTTAGACCAGCGTGTACTGGTGACTTTATGTAGCTCGAGTTCAGGGAGACATGAAAAGATTGTTGTCCTGTCTGATCATCCGAAGCCTGGAACTCGCAGACAGATGTTACCGTTCTGCACGTAATGTGTAGCTAATTTCTTCTGGCACTATTTTGGATTTATTTAAGGACTTAATAACAAAATAACAGCTGTGCTCTTCTTCTAAGCTGTCACACTGCAGTTTATACCGTATATCTGTAGACGTTCAGTACTCGCACAAGAGCTGCTCTCTGCTGGACAGTAAAGATTAACTAGAGAGGTGCATTTCCTTAAAAAAGTGCAGGTGTGACTGCAGCCTGGCCATTTGGGATAGGATGTCTATAGAGGTCAATGGAATGGTCAGGGCGATTTAATTTTGGTATGGCGTTGATATCTTAAACTATTCAAAAATAATTTTCCGTGTTCTCCCCATGTCTGTGTGGGTTTCCTGTGGGTTTTCTGGTGACCTCCCACAGTCCAAAAAAATGAATTCATGGTAAATTTAATGCTCTAATTTACCATGTGTATGGCCAGCACTTCAAATGTGCTGTTCTGGATGGGCATCATCTGTAAGTGCATGGTTAAAGGGAACAGGTTCAGAACACGGGTAGTGGAAATGGGTTTCACTACTCTGAAATAAAAAACAATATGTGGTGTGATTGATGGTGAGATCATTTACATTTACATTTAGTCATTTAGCAGAAGCTTTTATCCAACTTACAAATGAGAGAACAACACAAAAACTGATACACTTTTGAACCATCAACCCTTTTATCCAACTTACAAATGAGAGAACAACACAAAAACTGATACACTTTTGAACCATCAACCCTGTGCATCGGTAGATTTGGCTTTAATTTTTGTTTTTTTTATAGCAAGTGTTTGTGAAAGTTGAGTGTTTTTTGAAAATGCTGAGTGAGTCAGCCTTATGGATGGTGTTGGGAAGATCGTTCCCCCATTTCGCCGAGGTAAATGAAATGGAGTGTGAATCAGCACCACAGTGAGTTGGAATCACCGGACAACATTCATGACTAGAGCACAGTGAACGAGTTGGAGTGTACTTAGTAAAGATGGATTGAAGAAAAGGGGGGCAGATCCAGAGATTGTCCTGTTGGTCAGAGTCAGTGCCTTGTACCGAACTCAAGAAGCTACCGGAACCCAATGGAGCGAGAGGAACAATGAAGAGACATGAGTTTGCATAAGCTGGTTGAACACGAGTCAGAGTTTTGTGGAGGCTGGGAGACCGGCAAGCAAAGCATTACAGTAGTCGATTATGGATCAGACAAACAGTCTGGGTCTTTAAAACAGAGAGAGGTGGAGATCCATCATTAAGATGCATGAGTAGGGAATTTCTCCCACTATCACCGTTCAGGTTACTTCATTAGAGGAACGCAAATACACATTAGGCAAGGTGGAGGTCACCAACCCGTCTGACAAACAAGTGGCAACTGTCAGCCTCATCAAAATTAAGCACCCTCTTCCCCCAGCGCTTCATTACCACACGCCAGTCCTATGCATTTACACAACGCATGCAGACAGAACCCTAATTATCTCATGTTTACTTTCCCCAACCCTGCGGAAAACCAAGGAGCCAAAATCCTAAACCAATCAGGAATCTAACAACCAAAATAAAAAAAAACTGTTCTATGCTCCATTTCCCAACTGGAATCTGTATGGAGTTGGCATGTTCTCCTAGTGTCTGTGTGGCCAGCATCTGCCTTTTTCCTGATGAGTGCTGGGATAGGTTCTTCTGCCCCCACTTTACCATGCTGTTAAAAACCTCTGCCAATATTATAGTCAATTCAGATAATCCTGTGCTTCTTTATGTGGGATAGTTTGCATGTTCTCCCCATTTCTGCATTCCTCCCACTACTGTATAACGATAAATAGAGTGCTTCAATAACACACGCCAGTCCTCTAGATGTATACAGCGCACACAAACAGAACCCTAATTATCTCAGGTGTCACAGGTGCCTGGGGCACCTGTATATTCAGTTAATTAGCTGTGTGTTTGTACACTGTTTTAGTTAATTAAGTCAGTTTTGTTATTGGCTTGTTTCGGTGCACATGACCGGGTGTTTAGTTTATTTAGTTCGTTGTCTCCCCGTCCGCCGTCTACCTCTGTTTATTGTGTGTCCTGCTTTAATTAAGGCTCCATTCTGCTACCCGGTGTCGCCTAGCTTCCTCTCGCACAGTGTGCGTTTCAGCTCGACGATTGTGTTGCGCAGAGGTGACAGCAGTAGCGTGACTGTAAGAAGCTAGGCGCTTCTTCCCTGTTTTTGGTTTGTGTTAATTAACTGCAATTTATGTTTAATCAGTTAATT
>JAOUQT010039338.1:0-11166 GCA_025769995.1 Xyliphius kryptos
TTGTAAAGTATTAAATAAATTTCAGTAAGCGTGTTCATTACTTTTTCCCTTTGCCATTCCACATAATTACACATAATTTAATTTCTGGACATCTTATTGTTTGATTTCTTTGTATGTATGGATTACTTGGGTTGTTAATGTTCATCTGGTGAAAATTTCATGTCAATAGCACCTCTAGAAATATATTTACTAAGAAAATACTTATTTCACCCGCTGTATATATTGGCCAATATACACTACATATATTTAAAATCTCCATTATTACAATGAGATTCCTAAATATCGGATACTGTTCGTCTTGGACATAATCCAAACCATCAAAGCTTCACTTAAAATGTAGGTTCCAATTACTCAAGTAATTAATTACAGGCACTAACAGCCGTATGCTGAGCGAATGTCTTAATAACACGGCTCCTGATTAAATGTTTTCTACCAACAGAACCATTACTAAATCCAAACACCTGGTCAGTATGGACAAAGCCACGTTCTGGGGACTACCAAATCTGAAATATCTGTGAGTACGGCTTGAGTTAGTCAGTTTACAGAGTGAAGGGAGTGAGTTCCCACTGGAGTTCCTGTCTGAGCTCAGTCGTGTAAGATGTCAATAAGAGGCACAGTGACCCAAATGGACTTTCTCACAGGAACTCTAGCTGCAGTTCATTTGCTCTCACCATGAGCCAGGGGTAATAATTCTTCTCATTACAGAACCATCTCAAACACAGGGCTTGCGCTGCTGCCAGATTTCTCCAAAGTCCAGTCCACCGCTGCAGAGTTTCTCTTGTATGTATGCACCATATTCTATACGTTTTTATATACAAAAGTCCTATTGTATTTCCTTCTGCCTTGTGAAATGCAAAAACATTTCCTTAATAGGAGTTACTAATGGAGTTAAGTACTATTTTGATTCAGTCAGTACTGTAACCAGGGAGTATGTAGTAACCCCATCACTTTATCACATGATTTTAAAATGGAACAGCAATGTGGCTTAGTGGTCAGCACATTCGCCTCTTGGCGCTTGGGATGTCCGCTTTGAATCCCAATCTGGATGAGGTTTCCCTGTTCTCCTCGTGTCCACGTGCCTCCAGGTTCTCCAGTTTCCTCTCACAGTCAAAAAACATGGATTCAAGGGAAATTGAATGCTCTAAATTGCCCCATATAGTGTGGGTTTGTGTGTGTGTGGCTGTCTGAGTGAGGGTGTGCCCAGTGATAGATTGATGCCCTGTCCTGGGTGTATTTGCCCAGCACCCGAAACGTTCTCCCCTGGGTGGGCATTGGAAACCCCCCGCGAACCTCGTAGAGGATTAAGCAGAAGATATAATGAATAAAACAATTATTTTAAATGATATGACACCTTGTACTGACCCACTGTTTATTTTATTTTTTTACGTTCAAACTATTCAAAAGCTAATTTATACAAACCTTTTAAGAAAAGTTTGGGGAAGGACCCTTTCAGTTTCAGCAGGGCTGTGCTCCAGTGAACATGTGAAGACACATCAATAAAGACATGGCTGGGCAGGTTGTGTGTAAGACGAGAACTGAACCACACAGAGGCCTGACCTCCACCCTATCCAACACATTTGGGACAAACAAAAACAGAGATTGTGAGTCGTCTCATCCAACATCGGGGTCTGACCGCAGACATCCTCTCCTGGAGGAAGACACTTCACTTCCCAGAAGAGTAGAAGCTTTTATTGCTGTAAAAGGGGAATTAATTTAGATTCTGTACGTGTCTCAGTTATCGATACAGTTCAGCAGATTACAGTGTATTCAGTGAGCTTTAATGTGTCGTTTCAGTGACCTGGAGGATAACATGCACATCAAAGAAATACCTAGCAACGCATTTTCTGGACTTACCAACGGTACAATAACCGAGCTGTAAGTACTACTGTTTTACATTTGCTTCCTCTAAAGTACCCCAGGCAAACATGCCCCCCCCCCTTTAACAGGAGACTGACAAAGAATGGGATCACTGACGTCCACCAAAACGCCTTCAATGGCACCAGAATCGATAAACTGTAAGTCCACAAGTCTTTATACACTATTTTTATGGATAAAAGTCTCTTCATCTGTGAAACCACCTGCCCTCCCTTCCCTAGGTTTCTCATGGGAAACCAACAGCTGAAGTGTATCCACAACAATGCCTTTCTCGGTGCTGAAGGCCCCATCGTTCTGTAAGCATGAGCAGCACTCAGTCAACAAGCATCCAACCTGCAGCTGCAGCGCATCCCTGCCATCATTGTGACGATACTAATCCAAAATTCTAGTGCCAAAACACCTTGGTCCCCACAAGAAACGCTTACATAATTAATCCCCACATGAGCTAAAAATTATCTAGACAATGGCGTTAACTAAACCCCGCATTATTCATTCATTCATTAATTCATTATCTTCCGCTTATTCCTTTATGAGGGTTGCGACGTTCTCCCCCTGCCCATCCAGGGGAGAACGTCTCGGGCGCTGGGCAGATACACCCAGGACAGGGCGCCAATCCATACCCCGCATTATAAACATCTAAATATTCTGTGATCAGATTTATTGCTCTCAGTAAGCCCCAAATTGACAACAACCATGCAATAACCATTCAATTGCTATATATACACTACTTTGTTGCTGTGCAATCTGTTTTTTTCCGCAATAACTATTATTTCAATCATTATATGTGCAATACATTGTTGTTGTGCAATCTGTTGTCTTTTATCGTGTTCGCTATTGTCTTCCGCTGTATGTAACTGCCACTTACATAATTATACATTTTATTTTGTAAATTGTAAATTCTCAATTACTTCTCTGGGGCGGCACGGTGGCTTAGTGGCTAACACGTTTGCCTCTCAGCGCTGGGGGATTCCTGGTTCGAATCACAATCTGGGTGAAGTTTCCATGTTCTTACCGTGTCCGCATAGGTTTTTTCTGGTTTCCTAGCACAGTCCCAAAAACATGTGTTCCAGGTAAATTGAATGTTCTAAATTGCCCTGTACAGTTTCTGGATGTGTGAGTGAGCGTGTTCCCAGCGATGGATTGGCGCCCTGTCCTGGGTGTATCTGCCCAGTCCCCAAGATGTTTTCTCATGGATGGGCATGGGAAACCCCACCACGACCCTAGTAGAGCAATAAGTGGAAGATAATAAATGAAGGAATTAATTACATCTCTGATAGAAAATATTAGATCTAGATACTAGACAAAATTTCAACTTTTTATATCTTTTAACTTTCCCAACAACGTTCCCTTTGCTGCTGGGAATGTGAATTTCCCCATTGTGAGACTAATAAAGCATTATCTTATTTAATCATAATTAAAACTGTTTTAATGTTAAACCCAATGTAAGGAACATTGTTTGTGCCTGTGTGAGCAGAGACATCTCCCGCACCTCCCTTAGCACACTGCCAGAGAACATGCTAAAGAGACTGAAGCTGTTCGTGGCTACCTCGGTCTACACCCTGAGATGGTTACCCAACTTGGAGATATTTGCTGAGCTCACACAGGCCAACCTCACCTATCCCAGCCACTGCTGCGCCTTCAAAAACTTCAGAAAGAACAAGTAGGTAAACCACGTCGGTCACCTAAGCTTAGTTCCTTCCCTGTATTCAGCTTAAACTCACCTCAATAGTATTTCTAAAATGTATTTTTAATCACATAACTGGTAAATTACTATTTAGTTGTGACTTTGAATTACTTTATCTAGTTAGTTTACTTATCTTTACAAAGCTTTTCTCTATATAGTCCATGTGTACAGTATATAAACCACAAATTGCAATTTATCCCTATTAGTGAGTTAATGTGCAATAGCTTAGATTTTAATAATATAATAAACTAGTGGAATACCTGTGCTGCTCTACAGTGAAAAACGTGACAACGTAAAATTTGAACCAAAACACGTTAAAGGTACTGGCAAAGACCCCAATCCATCAGAGGTGTTGCCTCTGATGGATGCCAAGTATCAGCCTTGTGGGTACTCCTGAAGTGGGAGATTTAGTGATAAGCGACTGAGGCTTTGACATTTGTAGGTATAGATATTTATTTTAGAAACTGCTAATGTTGCAATCACCAATTTCAGAGATTTATATGAATAGAAGCACTAAAACTTGCAAAAAAAAAGTTATGTAAAAATGTCTACAAATGTTTTCACATGTAATGACAATTTATCCAGTCAAAACCAAGAAAATGCTACGTAATTAGTCACAGCAATTCGGAAAACAGTCCTAGACATGAACGCATACTCTATGCTGTAACCTCTTCTTTGATTTTTACCTGTTAAACAAGTTTATACAGTTATTACAGTGAATAAAATCAAAATATTAGCTGAGGTAAAACGACTCAGGCATTTAACTTTGGCGCCATTAGAGCCAAATCGCATTTCTAATTGAACTCCATGAGTTGCCTCAAATTCGTAGTTTAGATTAGTGAAGCAGTTCCCTGCAAACCGAACTGAGTCAGGTGAACCAAGGTATATTTAACATGTACAATGTGGAGTTGAATGGGATATGAAGTCTTTCCTTGACTGTTAACACGGTTAAAAGTTTAATGATTCCTAAAAAAAGGAATATAAATATATACAAGAAATATTATATATAAATAATTGGAGAAATATATATATCGTTTGTCAAGTTTCTCTCACAGTTCAGACACGTTAGTAGGTAAATCAGTAATGCAAACATCTGGAGCTGTGAATGTGGATCTTCGCCTTTTGCCCATATGAGTGCGGGGATAGGTTCCATTATCTTTTCATTCTGTAAAGCTGCTTTGTGACAATGTACTGTTAAAATATAATAAATTACTTTAACTTAAATGACAGGGCAGCATTATTGTGAAAATAAATCACAAGAAAGAGATGTTCTTTGGCCCGACGTGAACTGGAGTACAGTTACACCTTTCGCGTGATTTATTCACAATAATACACAACACGTTTAATTCACAAATGCATTTACTGAATGCAAAATCGCTAATAATCTCATCTTCTATCCAGTCCTGTCTAGTCCAATTTTTAGGGTGATTGCTGATTGATGAGTAACAGGATACTGGATTTTCTAACAATCAAATTACAAATTGCATGTGACGCGGTGGTGTTGGGGGGCGTGGCGGAGCCGCGGCACTGATCAGGGATGATTAGCGCACCTGAAGCGGCCTGGAGAGGACCGGAGACATGAGTGTAACACACGGAACTAGCTTTATTTAATGACCCAACACGACTACAAACAGAATCCTGAGCTTTTACAGTTCTTGTGATAGCCGTACTGGGTCCTACATCCCACCAGCTCCGTGGTCAGTCTCTCTTCCCGCGGTGTGAAATTGTGCAGCTTATAAGCCGGCACACAGTCGTTAGGCAAAGCCACTTCAGGTGCGCTAATCATCCTTAATCAGCGCCGCGGCTCCACCACGCCCCCCAACACCACCGCTTCACAATGCAGTTTATGAAAACACGTTTAGCGCTCAGAGGTGTGATTGTTAATAATGTCACGACTGGACAAACAGCTCAGCCAATCAGATTTGGACCGGAACTACCTGTTTCATAATTCATAAAAATAAGTGTGTACACACTAGAACAAACTCCACAAGACTACTTTCAACTAGAAGGTCAGTTATGTAGAACTTTCTGGCTAATATAATAAACAAAATAATTCTGTTTACTTCACATATTGTGTGTTTACAGGTCAGAGAAAAACTACTGGTGCAATGATCCAGACACCCGCAATGAGGAGCCATCTTTCTATGAAGACCACTGTAAGGATGTGATTGAGGTGACCTGCTACCCCGAACCAGACGCCTTCAATCCGTGTGAGGACATCATGGGCTTCACCTTTCTGCGTGTGCTTATCTGGTTCATCAGCATTTTGGCCGTGGTGGGAAACTTCATAGTTCTCCTGGTTCTGCTCTGCAGTCGGGCCAAGCTCACTGTGCCCAAGTTCCTCATGTGCCACTTGGCCTTCGCCGACTTCTGCATGGGCCTCTATCTGTTGATGATTGCGGGTGTGGACGTCCGTACCCGGTCACACTACTATAATTACGGCATTGAGTGGCAGACAGGTCCCGGCTGCTCCACAGCGGGGTTCCTGACAGTCTTCGCCAGCGAACTTTCGGTCTACACCTTGACAGCAATAACATTAGAACGCTGGCACACTATCACCTACGCCATGCGCCTGGAGCGGCAGATGAGGCTCCACCATGCGTGTGGGGTCATGGCGTTGGGTTGGCTGTTCTCGCTCATCGCTGCTCTGATGCCTGTCGTGGGCGTGAGCAGTTACATGAAGACCAGCATCTGCCTGCCAATGGACGTGGAACTGGCGCCGGCACAGGGCTATGTCATGATGCTCCTAATGCTCAACGTGGCCGCCTTTGTCACCGTATGCGCATGCTACGTGCGCATCTATGCCACTGTGCGGCATCCCGCTTCAGTGCCCGCCAGTGCCGACACCCGTGTCGCCAAGCGAATGGCCATCCTGGTGTTCACAGACTTCCTGTGTATGGCACCTATTTCGTTCTTTGCTGTTTCGGCCGCAGTGGGGCAGCCGCTCATCACCGTGTCACACGCCAAGGTCCTACTGGTGCTCTTCTATCCAATCAACTCCTGTGCCAACCCTTTTCTCTATGCCTTCTTCACCAAGAGTTTCAAGCAGGACTTCTTTGGACTCGCAAGCCGATTTGGCTGCTTTAAAACACGCGCCCGTATCTACCGTACCGAGACATCATCAATGCACAATAATGCCAGAGGAGCGTCGCCCAAAACCAGCAATGGGACACTGTACTCACTGGGCCAGATCAGTCTCCCACACTGACCCCCAATGAGCACCAACCCCAAAAGACCTAAAACCTAAAGCTGCTTTTGAAACATTTCTGTTCAGCTCAATCTCACAAAACATTTCTGAACGGTAGAAGAGGATTTTCTCGGATTGACGAAGAACTTATTTGTAAGGAATTGAAGAATTGTAAACTGTAACACTGATCAGCTTTTTATAACGAGAATGACTTGCGATCGTAAGACCTTGTTGGTCTCCTCTGTGCTGCTTTGGACTTAAAAAAGATGTAAAGGAAAATAAAATGGAGCATCTTTTTTGTAAAATACAGGTTCTAAAGGATTGACACTCCTGGTGTTTTTGAGTAAGAAACTTAAAATATATAATACTTTTTGTGCTTCGGTTAGTTGCTGGATTTTTATATTCATACCAGAAAAAATGACAAACCTTATAAACTGTTGAATTTCTATTAATTAAAAATGTTTAAGCAACAATGCCTATGCCCATTTAACCCCCCCCCCCCCCCATCTGTTCTATATATCCCTAGTGGAAAATGGTGTTTGGGCAATTAAAAATCTAAAATGAATATGTGGAATGAATATAGTGTGGGTTGTGACCACAATGTCTACGCAGTTCCTTTCTTACTTGAATTTATCAGTAGGTTTTCCAAGGACATAATAAGAAATAATGAAGCCAAGTTTAGCTCCATATCAAACGTATGAAAGCGAGAAACCATGAGTTTTTCCAAGGACATGTCAATGGGCATAAGGACATAAGGACATAAGCAATCACGCTGCCAAATTTCAGCCTTGTAGGTGGGCAAGACAACTAACCCTTGAACATAGAAATGTGAGAGGTACTTAGTTTTTCCGAGGACATGATGGGGAATCACGATACCAAGTTTCAGCGTTGTAGGTACTCAGGAAGTGGGAGATTTAGTGATCCAGTCAGTCAGTCATTGAGGGCTTTGGCGTTTACATATATAGATCATATAGACTCTAAACGCAATTAGCAAGACAACAAATGGAACAGACAGACAACAGGTAGAAATGAGAGGCACTTAGCAAGACAACCCCCATAAAGAAGTGCTTCTGCAGGTGGTGACCACAGACCTTTTATCTGTTCTCATCCTTTCTGGCTGATGTTTTGGTCACGTTTGCAATTTTCTCTCACCATAGAGGTAGCATGAGGCGGTGTCTACAACCCAAAGAAATTACTCTGGTAGTGCAGCTTATTTAGGATGGCACATCAATGCGAGCTGTGGCAAGGAAGTTTGCTGTGTCTGCATTCCATTATCTACTAAATAAAGATTTTCAACTAAAATATTTTATTCATTGAGATCTAGGATGTGTTAGTTTAGTGTTCCCTTCATTTTTTTGAGCAGTGTATTATCATTTTATCATGCAAATTGGCCTTTATGGTCCTTAAATATAAGAGAAGTAGGATAAAGTGACATCTATTGGTGAGTTTACAGACTGCAATTTGTACAGGACACATTGTGCACATGTTGGGTCCCTTATTGTTCAGGGTCTTTAAAGAAAACCACATTGCACAAGATCAGACATCCACCACCGTCCTTATAAGTTGGGTTTATTTTTCTTATTCAGAACTTTTTTTTCTTATTAGTTATTAATAGTGCGGTGGATGATTCTCAGTACTCTAGTGACTCTGACATAATGGTGCTGGTACCAGTGGACAAGACGCAGCACTGCTGATGTGTTTTTAAACACCTTAGAGTCACTACTGGACTAAGAATCATCCACCAAACATGGTGGAGCAGTAGAGGGATGTTCATTGAAGCTCTTCGAGGTCCCAATTTAAAAAATAGTGAACTACAGGTTCTTCTTACACACGCGAATTTGCAGATTAACAAGTTATTAAACGCCTCCGGTAAAAATGCAGGAGGTGCATTGTTTTGTCGAATGGAACGACCAACAAGCTCGTAAAGTTGAACTGAAGGTCGTGTTCACATAGTTAAAAAACGTCCTTCACTCTGAAGTTCTGAGGAGCATCAGGTTTCATGAAGCCATTTAAAACAAAGACTTGTGGTGTGTAGTATTTATCTCAGAACATCCCGAATTAAACACATCCACCATCTTTAGTGTCATAGTAACCTTGCACATCAAACTGATATTGTTCTACACACTCATCCTTTCACATGCCGAGGTAAGTGTTGGCCTAGATGACTGGGCCGGGGGCCACTAAGGGGCTTATCTGCACACCTGCACTCATGTTTGCCAACAGGACGGTGCAAAGCTATCGGGTTGTATTTGAAAGAGTCCCGTATACAAAAATAGGTGGGAGCTGCACAGCTGAAAAGCAGAATGAAGGCACACAGGAAAAGGAATCTGGAGAGGAACAAGGCCTGGAGTTCAAGGCTACATGTCAAGGGCTTGGACCACACACTCAGACATCCAGGAATTTTAACAGTATATGGCTTGGTTTGGAGATCTTAACTTCTGCACATGGTTTATATCCTTTCAGATCCTGTTTTTACCCCAGTGGGGAACCCCAAAGTCCTGAATGACTCCCAGTACACTGTTGCCAATTAAGCGACTTTTCAGACTGATGAGCAACTTATTTGAGTTTAAAAGTGACTAGTATCAAATCAAATCTATTGTGTTATTGAAGACTTTTAGAGACACACCTGTCCTTTAGATTCTGTCCTCAGCAACACTCTTAATGCTCAGAGAGACTCACATTGCCCCACGTTCAAACTGCAACTGAACTGTCCATGCTTAAAACTGCCACTGACCCCTAATGACTGAGCGGGATGTAAACATAAATGCATGTCCTACACAGGGTCAGTCACTGTGTGTGCCTCTATGTAAAAAGCTAAATATTTAGTTAAATAACTAAAAATTATTTTTTGTAAACTACGAAAAAAAAAATAATGTAATGTAGGTATAGAGCAGCTCAGACTTTCTTTGGATTATTTTCAGTTTTAACCACCACATTTATTCTCTAAAATGTGTTTTATGTACACTGTTTAAAGAAATATAGTGGACACTTAAACAACACAAAGCAACTCAAAGTAACTTAAACCACATTTCTGTGAAATAAACCTGTCCAGTTAGGAAGCAACATTGATTGTGAATCAGTTTCACTTGCTGTTGTGCAAATGGAACAAACAGGTAGAAATGAGAGGCACTTACCGAGACAACCCCTATAAAGGAGTGCTTCTGCAGGTGGTGACCTTTCCGCTGTTCTCATCCTTTCTGGCTGATGTTTTGGTCACGTTTGCATTTGGTCAGTTCTCTCACCATAGAGGTAGCATGAGGCGGTGTCTACAACCCACACAAGTTGCTCAGGTAGTGCAGCTTATTCAGGATGGCACATCAATGCGAGCTGTGGCAAGAAGGTTTGCTGTGTCTGTCAGCACAGTGTCCAGAGCATGGAGCAGATACTAAGAGACAGGCCAGGAGACCAGAAGACATGGAGGGGGCTGTAGGAGAGAACATCCGCCGCCTCATCAGGAGCATGCTTGTAGGGAGGCCACACACACTACCGAGTCTCATTTTACCTTACCTAGAATTTCCACTGAAGTTGGATCAGCCTGTCATTTGATTTGTCCATTTTGATTTTGAGTATTTTTCCAAATCAAGACCTACATGGGATAATAATTTTAGAGCGAATTAACTGGATATACATTGATTTAAACAAAAAAAAACTTAACATTCATTTGTTTGCTTTGTATTCTATAAATTCGCAATGTATTCGCAACTTGACCCTGAAAAACTATATGTCTTGGGCTGAACCCCTGCTTTAGACAAAGCATTAAAGTCTTAATTTATTTTAAGAAGTGACGGCTTATTTAAACAAAATCAACAGAATAATTTAATTTATTTAGATCTTATATGTAGTTTTAACATATTTAGGTTGTGTTTACTCGCTGTTTTTCTGTCCAACAATGTTTACTCCTTGACCACGGAAACGGAATATTTATGGATGGCGTCATTTAGCGACTTTAAGAACAGCCAATAGCTACTTTCCTTACTAAGGAGTTTGGCAACATTGCCTCTCTGGAGCCAGTATTCTGAACCAATAGGCATCATAGCGCCATCTAGTGTAGGCCCATTGAATAACGGTACGTACTTTACAACCGATTAAAAACGTTTGTTCTGAAATTAAAAATCTAATTAAAGTGTTGTTGTTTTTTTCCATAAGTTTTATCTTCGTAACAGTCACTGCAGTCAGTCGGTTAAAGAAAGACAACACTTTGCAATAAAAGCAGCGAGCTATTTTTAAATGACGTCAGCATCAAAGTCTCTACCAGGGTAGCGATTTTCCTTGACTCTTTCAAAAAGTTCTTATTTAGCACAGAAATTAACCATGTTTTACCCCTTACCAATACCAACATAGTCACAGCTGCTTTAACACCCGGTATTTTTAATATGTTCACATTCTGAGGTAAAAAAAAATAAAAAATAAAAAAAAAATC
>JAOUQT010039355.1:0-11166 GCA_025769995.1 Xyliphius kryptos
GGAGGGGGCTGTAGGAGAGAACATCCACCGCCTCATCAGGAGCATGCCCAGGCGTTGTAGGGAGATTATACAGGCACATGGAGGCCACACACACTACTAAGCCTCATTTGAACTTTCCACTTTGATTTTGAATAGGATTCCAAATCCAGACCTCCATGGGACAATCATTTTGATTTACATTTTGATGTTCTTTTGTTCTCAACTATCTACTAAATAAAGATTTTCAACTGAAATATTTTATTTATTAAAATCTAGGATGTGTCATTTTTGCATTCCCTTTATTTTTGGAAGCAGAGTATTAAGTTATTTTGGGATGTGACCAGTAAAGCCACTGTTTGAACTTAAAGCCTTATTAACCTGTAAATCATTTATAAATCTTTTAGTGTTACAAGTTTAAAGCAGTTCCAAACTTTACGTACTTTAGGAGTAGTTCAGATTACTAGGATCAAAGCCACAATGCTTCACAAAATATACCACATTTCTTTGTGAGGACTTAATTGCCTCATCATAAAGTGTCTGTTTTTATTCAATTCAATTTATTCAATTAAAAAGACAAGCCTGTTTTAAATAATCCTATATGTTTTTAATTGGAATAAATCACTGTAACTTGGTTTTCTCGCAGCAATAAGTGAATGTTATGTTTATGGTTCACGTCCTGCTGGTTATTAACCTGGACAAATAGAGAGCTTACAGACAAAGACATGAGGACACACCTCCTAATCAGTTGTATTAGTCCCATTGCAACAGGTTTATCAAATAAAGCACCATTTCATAATATTTGGCAAATGTTTGCTTCCCACTTTGTAGAAACAGTTAAAGGATGGGCACAAAGTAGGTTCGTAAACATATAGTGGAACCGCTGTTTTCAATGCTAATCTGCTCACAAACAATCAGTGAAATCTGAAATCAATGAAAATTCAATTAGGGCGGCATGGTGGCTTAGTGGTTAGCATGTTCGCCTACTCGGTGGAGTTTCCATGTTTTTTCTGTGTCTGCGTGGATTTCCTCAGGGTTCTCCGGTTTCTCAAATTAAAGGCTATAAATTGCCCCTATAGTCTGTGTGTGTGTGAGTGTGTGCCCAACGATGAATTGGCATCCTGCCCTGGGTGCCCGAGACGTTCTCCCCTGGATGGGCATGGGGAACCCCCCGTGACCCTCTAAGAGAGTTAAACTATAGGGGCAATTTAGAGCAGCCATTTTACCATGAATCCATGTTTTTGGACAGTGGGAGGTCCACATCTTCAATCTATGTTTTGTAAGCATTTTAACTTTCGTTAAATTCTGCTTTATCGCTTATTTTCCCGCAACTTTCTGTACATGTGGCCAATTTCAGCGATTTTACTGCCGCTCTTGTATCTTTGAATCATTTCCTTCTTCAACTCGCCCGTGTTTTTGCTCTTTTTCTTTGATGTGCAGAAGATCTGGAAACTTTCTTTGGTTCCATGATGGACCAAAAGGTAAATCACGTGAGCATGCCGAATTAATCCGAACCAATTGCTAAAAACAGAGCCCTAATTTTTACACAGAAAATCGATCAACACCAAATCCGTTAATATCCAAAGTCAACGAAACCAGAGCTTCCACTGTATTTATGAAAACCCAAAAACATAACCCCCTGACCTCTACCCCAACAGACGGGTTTAAAACTACAATAACGGTTAAACCTGTTTGGTTCCAACTTTTTGGAAAAAGTTTGGGGAAGGCCTTTGTGCCCAACGTAAGGTTCGTAAAGGTATTTGTTAAAGCCCTAAAACATGACTCCATTCCCCTGACCTCTACTCCAAATGAACATGTTTAGGAACTACAATAAAGATTAAACCATCCCTTCTGTTTCAACATTGATGGCTAATCTCAGTGTTGCACCAATAATTTGTTGGATAGACTTTGTGGTATTTAAACAAAAACCATTGAAAAGCAGGATTATCGAGTAAAGGACAGTTGTTAACGTACCTGCCAACCTCATGATTGATGGACACTGGGTGCTTTCTTTAGGAGACCTCTGTTCAGACAAAGAAAACACAAGTTACACATGACATTATCAGAGAAACTATTCTTATATTATTATTACAGTACAACGTGGGCTGAATTTCCATGAAAAAGTCATGGACCATGTGATTTGTATGGTAAAGTGACTCGCTTTCAATAAAAATGCTCTATACCCAAAGAATTCCAACCAACACACAAAGTCATAGGTACAACGTGTTGCATTAGGATAAAAGATACAAGCAATTCAACAATAATAATAATAATAATAATATGGGTGGCATGGGGGCTTAGTGGTTAGCACATTCGCCCCCTTTGCTTTGGAGCCAGGTCCGAATCCCGATCTGGGTAAAGCTTCCATGTCCTCCCTGTGTTCCTGTTGGATTTCTTACGTTTCCACCCTCAGTCCAAAATCATGGATTCAGGGTAAACCAGCTGCTCTAAATTGCCCCCCATCTAAGTCATCCCTACATAGCGTGTGTTTGTGTGTGAGTAAGTGTGCCCAGCGATGGACTGATGCCCTGTCCTTGCACCCTGCACCCGGAACATCCTTCTCTGGATGGAGAACCCCTGACACAATTAGAATAAATGTTTTTAAAAAATGAAATGAAAAAACAATTCACTGCAATGTCATAATTAAAGAAACAGTGACGCGGTAGCCTGGAGACTGGAGTGTTTTGTTGACATCTTTGCTGTTCTGTACCACAGGAAAGGTATTTATCGTTCACATTTCCACTTCGATGTCATCCAACTGACAGAAAACACTGACTATAAACTCACCTCATAATTATAGAGCCTCACATACTTTGAATGCTCACAGAAATATACTGTTGGGATTGTTTTCCACAAGACATAAGCAAGCAGGTGTGATGTCTCATTTTTTATGGGATCTTTGCTATCCATTTTTAGAACCTGTGTGGAATTGTAATGATCCTTAAACAGTTTATAAGCTTTGAGGGATCATTTATTAAACCTTGAACACTCCCTGGAATGCAGTTGAATGTATTTTAGCATCAAACACTACACGTCTATTTGAACCAAAAGTCATAAACAGCTGGATGAGAAATAGTTTACCAACAAACGAATCAGGGGAATTCAATTAAAACCCTTACTTCCAAGGATTTGACACTTGTTATAAGAAACAAAACGCTCTAATTTACTTTAACATACTGCTTGGGAACATACAGTACCAGTCAAATATTTGGACACACCTCCTTCTTCCTCTATTGTCTGTTTTCTCCACTTAACATACAGATGGACTTTGTATTTTTACAGTTACAGACTGCAGTCCATCTGTGTTCTATTTTTTTGTTAGTCCCCTGTTGGTTCTCTGTTGGTCAGGACCATTGCAGAACGGTTATAATTTGGATGGTGTATAGTTTGTCAGTTCTGCAGTGACACTGATGTGGTGAGGGGGTTTTGGTGCAGCAGTGCTGCTGTAGTTTCATTTAAACACCCCAATGACACTGCTGGGATAGGAATAATGCACCAACCAAGTATTATCCACTCTGTGGTGCTACTATTGGGGTCCTGACCATTAGAAAAGAGCAAAGGGGACTAACAGTCCACAATAAGGATGAGGTAACTTTTGCATAATCACACTGTCAAAATCTGTCATCATCTCATCCCTAGGCCACAAACAGATGCACTACAGTCAAATACAGTATTCTAGAACTACAAAGTCCATCTATATTAGTATTGGAACAATAAAGAGCCGTGTCCAAACTTTTGACTGGTACTGTAGAAGACACTGTAATTGTAAAACTACAAAGTCCACCTTTAGAGTAGGTGGAGCAATAAGCAGGCGTGTCCAAACTTTTGACTGATACTGTAGAAGACACTGTAATTGTAGAACTACAAAGTCCACCTTTACAGTAAGTGGAGCAATAAGGAGGCTTGTCCAAACTTTCGACTGGTACTCCAAAAGATACTGTAATTGTAGAACTACAAAGTCCATCTTTACAGTAAGTGGAGCAATAAGGAGGCGTGTCCAAACTTTCGACTGGTACTGTAGAAGACACTGTAAATGTAGAACTACAAAGTCCGTCTTTACAGTGGGTGGAGCAATAAGGAGGCGTGTCCAATATTTTGACTGGTACAGTAAAATACACTGTAATTGTAGAACTACAAAGTCCATGTTTACAGTAGGTGGAGTAATAAGGAGGCGTGTCCGAACATTAGACTGGTACTCCAAAAGATACTGTAATTGTAGAACTACAAAATCCATCCTTACAGTAAGTGGAGCAACAAGGAGGCGTGTCCAAACTTTTGACCGGTACTGTAGAAGACACTATATTGTATAAAATCTTATTTGTGACACACTTGCTTCAGATTGACTAGTAATGTACCGACTGTCTGAATTACACTAATTTATTTGAATTAATTTACAGTTAAACATTTAAGATATTAGCACAGTAGGGTTCGCTGTTCCACGGGCACCGCTGTAGTGGAGACGAAGGCAACACCTAGAGACGCCGAGCTACAAACACGCGATGTACACAACATGTACTCACCCAGCATGGAGAACACGGTGACTTGGAGATTAACGAGACAGAAGCTCCACGTTTATGAGAAACGAAGCCAGAGCAGGACGTTTAAAGTCGAGCAGAAGTTTACAGGCAGTGGAACCGTGTGTTCAGAGACCAAAAACCGAAACCGCAGAGAAGCTGCTGTGGAATGAAGCACCAGCACACAAACCCAATCAGCCCGTCCAGCCGGTGCGAGTTCAGTAATCACCTTGTGACTTCATGTTCCTCACAGTTACACAACACTCACACTCTCACACACAACAACCTGCAACCGAGAAACAAACCGCGCATTGCAAACCAGCCTGAAGGACGGCTGTTCCGTTGTGGGTTGACGGATGACGTCACATACCACGTGACCTCCATTCGCCTCCATTCGAACTTTTATCAACAATTCTTCCCATTTTCTTTCTCCCTTATACGCATTCTTTTATATATGATGTGTTTATTTGGAAGATTGTTAGATTTTTAAAACATTTATGTTGGAATTAGATCGTGATCTTTATACGTTAAAATAAGATATGCTTTTATTAGTCCCACAATTGGAAAACATTCTTTTTTGTTGTTCAAAGCTTCTCTTACTGTCTTATATTGCATTGCAGACAACCAATAAAGAAAAGGAGAAATAATAAAAGCACAATATTCCCCCTCCCTAAACCATCAGTACACCAGACATACTGTATATCCATCCATTATCTTCTGCTTATTCCTTTACTAGGGTTGCAGTGGGGTTCCCAATGCCCATCCAAGGGAGAACATCTCGGGTGCTTGGCACACACTCACACATCCACACAAAAACAAACTACAGGGGGCAATTTAGAGCACTCAATTTACTTGGAATCCATGTTTTTTGACCATGGGAGGAAAGTGACACATAATCCCTCATGCAATGAATATCCAGATAGAGAATGAGAGTGTGTGTAATTGTCTGTATTCTGTGTTGCTTCTGAATGTCTGGTGCTGGTTTCAGAATTTGAAATCTGTTTTCTCTGGCCACCAGCATCATATAACACAAGCTTTGCAACAAATCAACTACCTTCTCTTAATTTAAATCTACATTACATCTTATAAATATATTTATAAATATAGTACAAGAAAATGATGCAATGGAAATTTGTATAATTAAATGTACCTAATAAAGTGGCCAAAAAGTCTGACTGGAGTGTAAACGAACACCTCAGTGCGCAAGAGGTTGGTAGAAAACAGCATCTTGTATTTAAACGAGAGCACTTAATAGGGTATGGTGGCACTGATGTTTCTTACGCAAAGGGCACTTACTGCTGTAGGGAACATGCAAGCATTTGTAACCAGCGCTACCCAACTAGGAAATCAATTGACACGCCAAGCAGCAAGATGGCCACCTTCAGAGCAGCTCTGTCCCTTCCTAAGGTCTTAAATCCTGTGCGACTGGGAAATACGGTGAAGGCAAGTTATGTTTCGTTTGTGTATTTACTCAAGTATTTTACAAATAACGTTTTAAATCAACATTGTATACTGACATGTCGCTGTGACGTAAAATGCTACTCTGCAGTCTATGCAGCAAAACACAGTACAACGTATAACAAAGTTTTCCTTTTTAACTTATTAGGTATAACTTTCACGCAAATTATATAACTTATTATGAAGTGTTATGTAAAAATATATAGTTTTATTTCACGCCATGTTAGCTATTTATTTCCACCCTTTCCTGACAATTCCCGCCTCCGGCAATATGCCATTGGCAGACCTCGTACGAGAGAGGCCTCTGGGTTAGGCAAGGACAATGACTGACAAGTAAGATAGCCAATCACAGCAAACTAAAGGGTATATGTGGGAGGATTAATCATGTCAAGTCGGTTAATAACTCAAACCGACATTGACAACTTTTTTTTTTTTCCACCAACAGGTTTTCGGATCAGGACTCTCCATTAGAAGAGAAAAGTCATCAGTTACGGTGAGTTATTATGTACATTTTTTTTTCTTTGCAAAACTGCCTGTGTGCTGCTACTGGACTTGCAACAGTAGTATTAGGAATTGCAAAAAAAAAAACAGTATTACAAATTGTATCACATCATTAAAATTCCCTATAGCCTATTAAAATAAAAAAATAAAAAGTAAATATATAAAACAAACTCCAATATCTGGGTAATATTTTCTCTGGCTTCCTCCCACAGTTCAAAACATGGATTTCATGTAAATTAAATGCTCTAAAATGCCCGTATAATAATTTGTTGTGTAGTGAGGGTGTGTCACTCGTATATATACACTCACACACACACTACTAAGGTCACTGAAAATTTCTTGTTTTCAAAAGCTTTTAAAGACTGGGGTCAAAACACATTGTCAGATATAATGCAGCCCTTCTGGCTCGTTAAAGGTTGTGGGCCTTGCTCATGGACCCACACTGGTTACCTCAGTGGACCTGGGATTAGAACCCTCAACCTTCATGCTAAGTACAATACCCACTGTTTTTGTTGTTTATAAAGTGTATAACCATTTGCTATTCTTCTGTGATGCTCAACAAATGTTTTGTAGCACTAACCTACTGTCATCTCACCTGACTGGTAACTGATCTCATGACACTGATCCACTGCTTTGTAAAGTGACACTTTCTTAATCTTTGGTCCTGTGACTCTTCTCAGTTATCGCAATACACTTATCTCCTGTACTGTGACCAGTCTGAGTTTTATCTGTAATGCTCCTTAACACTTAATAGATGTTGGGCTTCACAATCAAAATACAGTACTGTATTATATTTTTAGAGCATACAACAGAATTCTAGGGGTTGTGGTAGCTTAGTGATTAGGGTGTTGGGCTGTCAATCTTAGGGTTGGGGGTTCAAATCCCAGTTTTACTGAAGTTGCTAATGTGGGTTCTTGAGCAAGGCCCTTAAACCTCATTGCTCCAGGGTGCTGAATCAACCCTGTGTTCTGACACCAATCATCAGGTTGGGGTGGTTGTAAGTCGCATTGGATAAAAGCGTCTGCAAAATGACTAAATGTAATGCAATGCAAATGTAGAAGTTAGAAGCCACTTAATGCTTGTGCTGAAGTGATCTGATATGACAGTTTTCATGTCATTAGAACAGTTTTTTTTTTTTTTTTTTTTTTAAACAAGCTGCAGAACGGAATTAATCCAAGGCTTACTTCTTTTAGAACCTGATCTATAATAAAGATTTATTTGCAAAATAAAAAATGTGTATCTTTGAATTACATTCTGTATCATGTTTTGTTTGTTGGTTATTCATTCAATGTCTTCTGTTTTTTCTTTGCTTCTCATTTCCTGATTCCTGCCCCCAAAGACACATACCATTGTAAGTATCTGTGAACTCTCACGTAAATGTAGGCATCTCCCTACATTCACCACTGTAGTCTCATTTGATTTATGGTGAATACATATGAGCCTGATGCAAAGTTTTGATGCCCGCAGCCTCCACCGGCCAGATATGGTGGCAGGCACACGGTCACCCTCATTCCAGGAGATGGTATAGGCCCAGAGTTGCTCAACCAAGTGCGGGAAGTTTTCAGGTAAGGCTTAGAAATGTTTTTTTTTTCTGTAAGATTTTCTGATTTGTCTCAGTGGTAAACACTGGTTCCACCTTATGTACATTTTGGACCTTGTGACAGTTCTAGCAGAGACTGATCAGTGTTGTGCTTCACAGGTTCAGCTGTGTTCCTGTGGACTTTGAGGTGGTTAATGTCAACTCCTCACTCACTAATGAGGATGATATCAATAATGCCATTATGGCCATTCGCCGTAATGGAGTTGCTCTTAAAGGTTAGTGCTTTACATACAATACTGCACTAAAGGAACCTTAAAGATGGATGCAATTAAAATGAAAATTTACCACTAATTATATCGCTGTGACTTTTAATTTAAAATGGTTATATAGCTGAATATTGTTGTCAATGAAAAAGGTTTGTGGTTTCAGTAGTTGTTTGTGGTAGATTATAGTAGTTGTGGCCACTGTTACTGTATGTATGAGGGATTGTAGTAGTTGTGGCAATCATTGTTTTTAAGGGATTAGTAGGTTTGCGGCATAATAGTAGTTGTGGCCACAATTATGTGTGGGATTATAGAAGTTGTGGAGAGAATACAGTAGGTTGTGGCCACAACTCTTTAAGGGATTGTTGAAGCCACCGTTGTTTGAGGGATTATGGTAGGTTTGGCTATAGTTGTTTGTGGGTTAATGGGAGTTGTGGCCACAATTGTTTAAGGGATTATGGTAGTTGTGGCCACCGTTTGACCGATTATAGTATGTTTAACAAACAGAGGGATTATAGCAAGTTTGGCAACCATTGTTTGCGAGATTATGGTAGTTGGGGCCACCGTTGTTCATTAAGGTTTATAGCAGGTTTGGCAACCATTGTTTGTGAGATTATGGTAGTTGGGGCCACCGTTGTTTATAAGGGATTATAGCAGGTTTGGCAACCATTGTTTTCCAGATTATAGTAGTTGGGGCCACTGGTGTTTGAGGGATTATAGAAGGTTTGGCAACCATTGTTTTCCAGATTATAGTAGTTGGGGCCACTGGTGTTTGAGGGATTATAGAAGGTCTGGTAACCGTTGTTTGCGGAATTATAGTAGTCGAGGACACGTTTATGAGGGATTATTGAAGGTTTGGCGATGGTTGTTTGCGGGATAATAATAGTTGTGGCCACAATTGTTTGAGGTTGTTTTTGTTTTGGCTATTTAAGCATTTATGAGTTTGTATCCAAATATATAATTGTACTTTTTTATTTTATTTTTCATTCATTTCTTTTTGTTAGGTAACATCGAGACAAACCACACGCTGCCATCCTCACACAAGTCAAGGAACAATCTTCTTCGGTAAATCTGTATATTAATCCAAGTTGCATGAAGAATAGCAAAAATTAGTCATCTTAAACATCTCTGTGTCGTGAGCTGATTTAAATTAGAATCATCGTGTCCTGTTTGTACCTCTCACTGTCATTTCGTCTTCTACCATTCAGCACAAGTCTTGACCTGTATGCCAACATGATGCACTGCCAGTCGCTCCCAGGAGTGCAAACCCGCCACCAAAACATTGATATAATCATCATTAGAGAAAATACAGAGGGCGAGTACAGCAGCCTAGAGCATGAGGTAACTCCGCCTTTCTCTTAAGTCTTCTTATTTATGATCATAAAGTTGTGTTCTGTAAATGAACTCTATAATATTATATATAATATATAACAAGAGGGCGTGCGTTATTGTGAATAAACCACAGGAAAGAGGTGTTATTAGGGTGTTATTTTTACGATGTGCAAGCGGAGTGCCTTTGCACCTCTTTCCAATGGATTATTCACAATAATGCACAACCTCGAGTGCCTTATTGCTTTTATAAAACTGTTACCAACACACTAGAACACAAACAAGGTTTAATTCATAAATGTGTTGACTGAAAGCAAAATCGATTATAAACTTGCCTTCCGCAACCTAATCCAGTCCGTTTTTTCAAATGAACCGTGATGCAAGAAAAAGATTTCCGGTTTCTTTAACAATCAAATAATGCCATCTAGTGGCCAAATTACAAAAGGCAATTTATGAAAACCATTACAAAAACATTACATTAAATTTTTTTTTTTTTAAATAAATATCGTGCAGCGCTGAGAGTTGTGGGTTATTGTGAATAATGCCACTGCTAGATAAGCGGCTCAGCCAATCAGATCTAAGGACCGGAACTACCTGTTGTATAATAAAGCAATAACCCACACCTGACCTCTTCATATTTGTATAAAAGCGCGATATGAAATATATTTTCTCCTGAGCTTTTTCTTAAACTCTATTCTGTAATTTGGCCACTAGATGGCAGTATTATTTACTTGCGTTAGGCTTCATTTAAAAAAACAGACTGGATTTTGTTACGAGATGGCGAGTTTATTGGCGATATTACTTTGTCAATGCATTTCTGAATTAAACTATTATAGTGTGTTATTAACCATTTTATAAGCGCAATAAGACACTCGATGTTGTACATTATTGTGAATAAACTATGGGTAGAGGTATAACGGCATTCCATTTATGTGTCGTGCCTAATAAGACCTTTTTCCCATGGTTTATTCACAGTAATGCACGCCCTCTCATGCCTTATTGCTTTGGTTAAGGATTTAGCAGAAGATAATTGTATGAGATGATGAGGCAAAACCTTCAGAAAACCATTGTGGTGGTGTTGAAAATCAAGGACAGAGACAAACCTCTAACCTATTTCTTTATATTTTGTTGAATTTTGAAAAATATTTTAAACCTTAAACGGGTTTTTTTTTTTTCGTCTACATGAACTTAAGATGATGATTCTGATTGTTTAGTTGTATCATTTCTTCCATTCCACTGTAACCAGTTTGAGCTGCTTGAACAGGTTATTTTACCACATTTTTTAGTACAGCATAATCCACATTTTAATGAACTTCGCTCAGCATGAAGCACAATTGCATTGATTTCTGTCATTTACCACATCATTACTTAAGCTTGTTGTCACAGGTTGCGCAACAATAAGGACTTTCATGAGCTTAGGAATGGGGTTTGTTTACAGAAATTCTTCTCGATCGGTATGATGTTAACTGGTGTAACATCAAAATCATGATTATACACATATATCTATACTTCTTCTTCTTCTTTGTCTTTCGGCTGCTCCCTTTCGGGGTCGCCACAGCGGATCTTCTGCCTCTTCGCTGCAGTG
>JAOUQT010039363.1:0-11166 GCA_025769995.1 Xyliphius kryptos
ATCCCCGTTGTGGGGGGGGGGGGGGTGTTTTCTCCCCTTCCCCCCGCGACCGTCATAAAGGAATAAACAGAAGATAATGAATGAATGAAGCTAATGTAACCTACAAGTCACCTTAACTCCTTTTTGGACTTAAAGGACAGGAGAGTCAGGAGATTTAGTTTTAAGTATCGATACTTAAATAAAGTAAGTTGGTAATCAACATTTAAAATAAAAGCACAGTTAGGCAAACACCATCTAAATTGTGGTATTATGAGTTCTGCCCATTTGCTTTCACCCCTTCTTTAATTTTTCCAAGAAGACATGTAAAAAACAATCAGTCAGTATTTTATTAAATATAATTTACCGAAAGAGGTATGAGAAAGTGTGTTTTACCAGCCAATAAGGGGTAATCTTGTAGTTAGGGAACCAGTCATGTGACCTCCGGTTCAATTCCCAGTCCCACATATTACTATGGCTAAAGTACCCTTGAGTGAAACTCCTAACAATAATTGCTCTCTAGGCACAGCACACAAGGCTGCCACCGCTCCAGGCACGTGTGCTCACTTCACCAGTGTGTGCATGTGTGTGTTTCACTGCACGGATGGGTTAAACGTGGAGGAAAAATTTCTGTGTGTATGTACACTAAGGAAAACTAGATCACCCGTTCCCTTTAGGAGTCCAAAGGCAGCAGCAGAACCCCTGATGGGTATCATAATCCCAAAGAATATACAAACAGTAGTGACATCAGAAGACATCTTTTTTTAGTTTTATTTTATTTAATCTTTGCACGGTTTCATCTTTTTCCATTTGAATTTTGTTCTACAAAACAACAGTTTTTCACTGACACCACCCTTCATTAATGTAGCGGACCTGTCCAAAACACCAATACACACGTATGTACCAGTACAAGCACATGTCTGTATACCTGTTCATACTTACATACACCTGGCTTTAATCCACGCATCCAAAACAACCTGGTGTTGAGCTGATTCAAACGGGGTGACAGAAGCATGTCGAGACGTGCACATTTACATACAGTAGTGATTAGCATAAATGCAAACGTGAATACAGAATAGAGTACGTAAATGTCTGACAGAGAAAAATCCACATAAATAAGACAAGATAAGTTAGAGGACAGGCTCTTACATGGAGATACACAAATGTACTGGAGCTTTCAGAATTAGTTAGTTGCCATTTTATGGACTTTAAAGATAAAAGACTTGAGTAGTGCTCTACATAAATAAGGATTCCAACCAATATACACACGGTTAAATTAAGAGCTCTCGTTTAAATCAACTCAACAGGGTGAAACTAAATGCTTTAGACAGGTCCGGATGATCGAGGAATAACAGAAAACTTCCACAAGCAGGAGAACCAAACAGCCCAACTGATCCTTACAAAGAAAATGAAAGAGCTTAAAAGAGACAGAGCTTGAAAAATGGACTCTTGGTTTATCTATTGTTTAATATTTGGCATGAAGGGTGTATCTTGGGGGATTCAGAATAGAGGTCCCCAAATACTTAAGGAAATACTTAATAAAGAAACCTGCTACCAGGTCATGACACACGGCAGTTAAGCAACGTCGCTTTTAAAGCAGCTTGGGCTCGGACTGATTTAGTGATATTGAGAAGCTGCAATACTTAGAATAGTGGTTTTCCAAATGTAACTCAAAAACCTGCTCTGTTTTAATACCCCTTTTTATTAAATGCAGTAATTAAATTAAACCTGGATTAAAAAAAAAAAAATAGGGGACCTCTGATTTGAGTCGAATGTATCAGTGTGAGATGTATTCGTCCAGAATTACAGATCAGGATTTGGAATTTCTGGGTGGTTCCAGGAAAAAAAATCAATTCACAAATGTTCCAGGTAAGGTATGGGGAAGAAGTACTCCATCAAGATCTTTTGGATTCATGAGCATAGACTATTAGAGAAGGCTCTCTGATTTGCATAATTAATTATGTCTAATTGGATGATTTAAATCTAAAACAGAAAAAAAAAAAAAAAAAAAAAAAAAAACAACCTGGGGCTTTCACCAAGCTGGTTCACAATAAAGGTGCGTTTGTCTTGCTAGCTCTGTGAATGGATGTTGTTTGATGAGTGCTGGGTGAAGGAAGTGAAGACAGCTGGGAGGAAAGCAGGTGGGTCAGTGTTTGGAACGGAGCGAGGGAGTCGGAATCCTGAGTTGTGGAAGTGGCGGGTTTGCGGCCGCCTGAGTGCTGTTGATGTGGCTGAGGGGTCCTCGGCGAGAGCTCCAGGCTGCCCACCGATATTCCAGAGTCCGTGCTCTGGCTGCGGCCACTAGCAGCGCACGCATCCTCCTCTGGATCCACCTCCTCGTCCTCTTGCAGCCAGCGGAGCTCTGCTTCCAACAGCGGGAACGACCTGCGCTCCCACGACTGCACCGCCTGAAACAAAAGGAAGACAATCAATGAAAATAAATGATTGTACAGCAACAGAGTGTTGCACGAGTGAAATCCATGACTTTTGTGCTTCATTTACAACTTTGCTATTAAGTTCCTGTAATCACTGAATTTACTAACAGACCTGCCGTGATCAGGGTCAGGGGAGATGATGGAGGCAGAAAAATGCCCTGGACAGGTCACCGGTCTATTGCAGACAAATATTCATACAAATCCACAGGCAAAATAGAGGCTTACATTCAACTGCCAGCATTAATTTAAACTATAAAGGAGAAAATCTGCAAACTTTACAAAGAAAGGACATTGTTTGGCCTGCCTGAAGATTAAGTCCAGGACAAAAATGCTACTCACAGACTACTTTAATAGCATGTATCATTTCAATGAAACAGTCATCAAAAGACAGTGTTCATACCCTCAGTGCTATTTGGCTAAAGTTCAAATCTCATTTCATTCAGCGAACATGGGGAAGAAAGGGCTCACAGATCAGTCCGTTTTAGCCATCTGCAAGAGTTATTGGGACAAACACCAAACTTCATGACAGTGGAACCTCTGACTGCTATTGTCGTTGACTTTGGATCTCATTCGATTCTGTGATTATTGTTTTTCTTTGCAAAAATGATATCTGTTTTCGCAGGTTGCTTCGGTTTTAAACACTGTGCTTATGTGATGTGCACAAATCTAATCATCCATGTTACGTGTTCCTCTGGCGAGTGAAGATGTAGTTAACGCTTTAGTGTTAGATCCATCATGGGACCTAAAAAATGCCAGCAGCCAATCAAAGAAAAATAGCAGAAACACGACTGAGTTTAGAAAGAAAATCATTAAAAAATATGAAAACGGCATTAGGGTTGAACATTTGGTCGCATTTATAGAAAAGTCGCCATCCATAAGTTTCATTGTTGTGAAAAAAGAAGTGATTAAAGAAAGACTATCGTGGCGAGAGGCATTAACGCGCTTACAAAGCAGAGTCTAAAGTTGTTGTTAAGAAGTTATTATTAATTTAGTTTATTTAAAAACTTTTATTTTAAAAACAAAATATTTTCTTTTTTTTTTTTATAAAACCCTGTGTATATATTTTTTCTGTTTTTATTTTTTCTATTTTCAGTATGCAACACTACATTTAGTTTAGTCTTCATAAAATGTATTTTTGAGTCTCTAGAAAAAAAGTATTTGATTTATATTATTTTAAATGGGAATAGGTGCCTCAGTTTTCAGCAATTTTGGATTTTACCAATTGTTTGCAGAGTGATTAGCATCTAAAACAGTAATATAATTAAAGTATGGTAATAAAAGTTCGTTTATTCAAAGATTAAAGGAGGCTTTATTGTCATTTCCAGCACATGTGGCATGTCATAAAAACGAAATTATGGCCCACTGACCCAGAGTAACCCTGCAACATCTAAAGCTAAAAATCCATATATACATTGTATGTAAGATATGGATATAAATATAGACCATATAATATACACTATAGTTTTTACTTAATTTCTACCTTTAGTAGTTTAAAAGAGCAGCAGAGTGACTTAAGATGAATAGGGTTCAAATACAAATATAGTCACATGGAGAGCTTTAAAAACAAGTGTTTATAACTAAAAAATCCTGAGCGGTAAAGATTATGGAAGACAGTTTACAGGATTACAATTTGCAGGAATTCAGTTCCAGCTGTACAAGTCACATCGCATGTTAATCGTCACAAATCAAATACATGACAGACTTCCGATTTTGAAACACCTCTTCCACATTGAACAATAAGCTCGATTTGGGCAAGTGGAAGGGTGACGTGCAAGTCAGAGCTGAAAAGTATCAAGTCCTTTCAGACTCATAATCACCATGGTAACAGCTATAATGGGGAGGTTGAATGGAACATTAAGTACTCAGACAAGTGTGCACACATTTAAAAATGCAGACAGGCTAATGCACACACCTGCTGTTCATCCTCCATCTGGTGGAAGAGATCATCCACTCCAGAGCAGAGGGGACTGCATGGTGAGCTCTTCCCCTGCCTGGGTTCTGGAGAACAGGATGCCTGCTCCAACCCTCTGTAGTTCTTTCCGTCAGACGATCTGACAAATAAATGGTAGTGTTGAAAATGTAAATATGAATGGAAGGATTTATCATTCGTAAAATTAAACACAACAAACATTTGCCTGTGCATGCTCATGGACAGGAATCTGGACAGATCCATTTAAAAACTACAGTTCAGGATGGACAAATGTTACTAATAGGGATAAAACGGTATGTGTGAGGATTACCATGGCATTTTACATACATACTCTTTGGGTCAATACAGAAATTATTTCAGCAATAAAGGTATGAGAGGGTGTGCATTATTGTGATTAAATCAAAGGAAATATGTATTAGGCATGACAAGACGCAGAGTACAGATACACCTCTTTCCCGTGATTTATTCACAATAATGCAGAACCTTGAGTGCCTTATTGCTTTGATTAAATGGTTACAAACAAACTATAATACAAAAAACAAGGTTTGACTCAATAAGGGGGTTTATTTAAAAAAAATTGCAAATAAATTACCCTTTCACAACTATATCTTACATACTGCCATCTAGTGGCCAAATCACAGAACGCATGTTTAAAAAAGGGAAATAAAATTTACACATTGTCATATTGCTGGCTTTTGTGGTCAGCAGTTTAAAAAGTAAACACTGAGTGGCAGGTTTCGAGTTTCTCTAAAGATCAAAGACTGCCATCTAGTGGCCAAACAACAGAACACAGTTTATAAAAAATAGGTGAATAATGTAATGTATATCGCATATTGATACGAATGTGAAGAGATCAGCATTATGGTCAATAACCTCATGGCTGGCAAATGGCTCAGCCAATCGGATTTGAGGACTGGAACTACCAGGTTTTTAAAAAAGTTAGAAAAACTGCAGATAAACAGCTTATTTGTCTACAAGTGTGTGTGAAATGTCAGTATCTTCCCGGTTATCGTCTAATGACCTGTAATTAATCTTATGAATGCTAGGTTTCCTGCAACTCAAATAAGCATCTTAGAAAACAAATAATTTTTTTTCAGTACACAGTTGTTTCAAAACTGCTATTTATATGAATATTTCAGTCTGCACCTTTAAAAGCCTTTAATACAATGGCAGGTTTTATTATTTGCACTTACAGTAAAGCTAATCCCAAATATTGCTAATCCTCATCATCTGCAACTCCAGCTTTGTATGCACTGCCAAATCTAATTCAACATTTTCTTTTAAACAAAAAAAAAAAAAAGGTGAGAACTGATTTAGTTTTAATAATTCAACCTGCAAATGAAATTTTATTTGGGTTTACTATTTACATCCCCTCTCTTTATATTGTCAGCTATGGATCAGCTATGGTTCCCTGATGTCACTGTTTTTTCAGCAGTGCAGATCACTTCCTCCAACGGACTATAGTACATGAACGTTTCACAACAATATTACAGTTTACAGCCTTACAGTCTTAACCTCATGCATCACTAATGTAGCCTTAACTGGAACGTGATGTTCGAAGGACAGAACTACTACAATAACAAAGCATAGTCTTGCACGTTATGAATCAAACACTTGTGACACGTTTATTTGTGTGAATTCATGCGCGCACATACCTGCCACGACGACGTCTGCGGGCCCAACTCCCCCAGCGACTCCTCTCCCGGTTTTCCCATACAGCATGACGCTTAAGAAATGTTGCATCTGACAAATCTTCAACCTACACAAGGTAAAAAAAAATAAAAATAAAAAAAGATTAAAAACTTACCTGTAAATATTTTACATATACCATTTTAAAGTTTGGCCACACCACTTTCTTGCTCCATTGTCTAGTTTTTTCCCACCCAACATATAGATCAGGGGTGCCAACAGTTTTCTGGTCCTGGATCATCTTTTTCCAGCGATCTACCAGGATTCATCATTTAAATTTTTTTTTAAAAAAGCTTTAATGTTGAACCCTTTTTACATACATCATGTTGATATTATTAGCAATACAAGACAATCCACTGGAAAACCCTTTTATTCCAAATATTTGCATTGAATGGTATCAGCCAGGTGGGAGGAGTCTGTATAGTAGCTGCTAATGCCAATTCTTAAGCAGACTTCCATCCAAATGTTCAGCAGTGAGAGCGGACCGATATTCATTATTTTCATGTGGGGGGGGCCTGATTCACATAAGCAGGTTGATCAAAAAAAAAAATGCTGTCAAATATATATATATATAAAGTTTGTTAGAAAAGGTGCCACTTAAACATGCTGTATACATCTGCTGTAGTTGCATTTAAACACTTTAGTGACACTGCTGGGATAGGAATAATGCACCAACCAAATATTTCCTGCTCTGTGGCGCTACTACTGGGATTCTGACCATTAGAGGACAGAGTAACACAAACACAGATGCACTACAGTCTGTAATTGCAAAACTACAATCTTGACGGTAAGTGGAATTAATAAAATGGACAATATGTGAAGCAAAACGGAGGTCCAAACGGTGGTCTAAACTTTTGACTGGTACTTTATTGTTGAATTTAACTGAAAAATATATTATTTTAAATTAGAATATGGTGATCTATTAATTGTTCAGGTCACTGTGGTTAAAGTTTTTTTTTCTCTCTAAATGATTAGTTTAAAAGTAACGTTGCACACAACACAGTTTGCAAAATTAAATGACAACAAACAAGGCAGCTGTAACTATTACAACCTTTTTTTTAAAGACAACTGGTTAACGTCATTTAACACCCACTATAAATAAAGGCTCGCTCACATTGCAGTCGTCTTCATGCCGTTCGCCGTTAAGCTGGTGTGTGTTATCTAGATCTTTCAAATCCTCGATACGTTGTCCTACGCGCTTCTCTAAAGCCCCACAGACAGAGTCCAGCTCTCTCCAGCTGCACAAAGAAAAACAATATCTTAATGTAATAAGAGAGGAAACTACATTGGTATTAGTGCATCACTATTAGGAATAAAGATCAAAGCTATCTGAAATAAACACATTTACATGAATACGATTATGTAAACAAAGAAGTATTTTTTATTTGAATACTTTAATTCATTTTACAGAGAAGAGAGACTATTTATTGTAAAACATTTTTGGTGTCCATTTATTTTTCCATGTGACTGAATTGCTGTATATTGTTATATTGAATAGCTGGTACCTGCTTTAGTCTTCTTCATAACCTTACAGTTATTAAACCAATTCTGTATGTATACGGGTTGTTTAAAATGGAATGCTTACTTTTTTTTTACTTAGCAATCAAAGAGACAGCAAAGTGTAACTTTAATAGCTTCCATTGGATGTTTCTGCCAGATTGTATGTTTCAAATTATTCCAATAGATGGCAGAGTAGTAAAGCGATACCTGACCATCAAATGTATATTGCCTTTAGAATACTTCAATCAAGTTTACACATTAATATTAGTAAAACCAAAAGTGCTTAGAGAAAAAAAATACAGACTACACTGTAAAAACTATGACGAACATATTTAATAAGTCAGAAACACAAGCCAGTTTCTTCTTTCTGTATTAAACAATAGTTGGCATTAGGCTTTTTTCCCCCCATTTACCATGATGTGTCGTATATGGTTGTCTTATCCCAGTTAATACCTACTTAAATAAAAAAAGTTCAAAAAAATAATTGTAATTAATCAATAAAGGTGATCAAATATTGAACTTTACTTTTAAAAGTTAGCAAAAAAAAAAATAACTCTCAGAAATGTAATTTAATATTACAAAGAGAAAAAAAATGTATTTAATTAAAAATAAAGCTAAAAAAAAATTTGTTTTTGAAAATAAATAAAAAAAACAACCAAACCACAGTTGCTCCCCTTGCACAGTATTATTTTTATAGTCATTTTAAAAATAATTATTGTTTTAGGAAGGAAAAAAAAAAATGAAATGCCTATGGTATGAGCCTTTTTATGTTGTTAGACATTTATAACAAAAATATATATCTATAACAAAAACGAAAATAGTTTACTTGTAGATGTGGATGCCTGTCCCATAAGATTATGTTGCTGTATGTATGTCTAGCTGTTTTGCATTCTCATGGCCCAGCACACATCCATTAACAAAATTAAAAGCCAACAAGGTAATTACAGTTGTGTATGAACAAATGTAGCGTTTTGTTGTGTAAACACACACACCATGAAAATTCCTTGCACTGCTCACCCCTATCAAAGCAGATAAACAAGACCCCTAATGCCATGTTAACATTCCGACTGATCTACTAGTCTGCAGCAAAATACTGCAGCTGTTAAATAAATTGTAATATTAATACCTGGGGGTGATGATTTCCTTGTACTGTAACTTTTGCACTCGTGCTCCTAGTCCAGCCAGGCCCAAAGGCATGATCAGGTTATCGATGTCAAATGAGCTCTCACCTCGTCTTCTCCTCTGCAACAGAACAGAGCAACACAAAACATGTTCAATTTTTCATATGAATAGCATGCAGCAGATCACCCTGGATTTACAGTGCCTTGCAAAAATATTCGGCTCCTTTCAACCTTTTGCCACATTTCAGGCTTCAAACATAAAGATATGAAATTTTATTTTTTTTTTTTGTCAAGAATCAACAAGTGGGACACAATCGTAACGTGAAATGAAATTTATTGGATATTTGAAACTTGATTTTTAGAAATAAAAAACTGAAAAGTGGGGGAGTGCAAGATTATTCGGCCCCCTTGCGTTAATACTTGCAGCGCCACCTTTTGCTGCGATTACAGCTGCAATTTGGGGTATGTCTCGATCAGTTTTGCACATTCTTCCTTGCAAAACAGCTCGAGCTCAGTGAGGTTGCTTTGATGGCTCTTTCCACAGGTTCTCGATCGGATTCAGGTCTGGCCATGCTAACACCTGGACATGCTTATTTCTAAACCATTCCATTGTAGCTTTTGCTTTAGGTTTTGGATCATTGTCTTGTTGAAGGACAAATCTCCCTCCCAGTCGCAGGTCTTTTGCAGACTCCAACAGGTTTTCTTCCAGAATCTTCCCATCAATTTTAACCATCTACCCTGTCCATGCTGAAGAAAAGCAGGTCCAAACCATGATGCTGCCACCACCATGTTTGACGGTGGGGATGGGGTGTTCAGCGTGATGAGCTGTGTTTTTTTAAGCCAAACATAATGTTTCAGTTTTGGTTTCATCTGACCAGAGCACTTTCTTCCACATGTTTGGTGTGTCTCCCAGGTGGCTTGTGGCAAACTTTAAACAAGACTTTTTATGGATATCTTTGAGAAACGGCTTGCCTCTTGCCACTCTTCCATAAAGGCCTTACATAGTATTATTTAAAATATGTTGTTAAACAATTGTTCAGTGTGTGTTGAGCCACCTAGACGGTCCTGTACAGCCATCTCATTCCAGACAGCAAGCAGGCTAAAAGTCTTCACCATTATGCATTCACATTTGGTTGGTTTAGTAATTCCAAATGAACATAAACAGGCTGGACTACAATTAATGAAGGCAGAGAACAATCGACTTGGCCTCGCTGAATAATCATAATCATTCACACCATATTCAGTTGGCTCTAAAAAGACATTGTGCAATGTAAATGGTCATGGAAATGTTTCAAATCAAATGCTATTAAAAATTGAAAGTTTAAAACTGTAGTACACAAATACAATTAGAGTACAAAAAATGTACAAAATTAAAATTTGAATGTAAACTAGTATGTACAATATTTTAAATATGTGCAACAATGGAATATTAGAAACATAGAATAAAGTGAGGTAAACTATTATGTACAGGGTTGATCTGCATCTCATTCCTGAAACCTTTCCCCCCCCCTCTTTGCACAAATATAACCCAAACTACGTTCCTTATTTTTTTTTATTAGCCATAATGAAAGCTTACAAATAATTAAACATTAAAAGATGAATTCTATGTCTGTAGCATATTAATTTATTACGCTTTCCCACCAGATTATCTAGGTTCTAGGTCCTCTCTTGTACACTGTCCTCATGTTCACCCCGGTTTTTCCATGGATTTAGATTATACGACTGATTTATAACAGATGTCTAAATCAACATCAAAGTTGTCTACTGAATTCAACTCATGACCATCTAACCGTCCTGATGCTTCGAAAATCAAACAAGGTCTCATTTTCAGTTTCTTATAGCTACTGTGAGTTTAAATTTCAAACGTTTAGGTATTTTATGATGTTATTTACTCCAACAACGAGCCTTTGTCGCAAAAGAGGCCCATAACAGTACCCTCGAACTGGTTCTTTTCAGTAAACTCATCCCTTTTTGCCACCTTGAATGTTGCCAAAAAGCAACATTTTCTTTTAATGAGACCACTGAACTCAGTTCTAGCCAAGATCTCAGCAGCTCCTGGCACTGGCAGGGAAAAAGATTTTTTCCTTAAGCCCTTAAAGTAATCTGCTGGAATAGTTTTAGAAACTTGGTGACCCCACCATGCATTCTATTTTCCAGTGCCTCACCAATATTGAGTGTTGAGGATTGGAAAATCATCCTGCAAATCCAGGTTTGTCAGTTTGCAGAATTGTCCCAAATGTAGATGAGGAATTTTTATGTCTTCAAAAAAAAAATAAATAAATTATAAAAAAAAAAATCTGCAAATTTTTTATTTTATTTTAATTAGTAAAAACTTTAAACCGTAAATTTGAGCTTTCTGTGATCTCGTACTGTATATGACCTTAATGAAACAAACTTCCATTTTGCAAACGTCAAGCTTGAAAAAAATATACTTATTTTATACTTAAAATGAAATTTTTTTAAGTATGAAAAAAAAAACAGTTATGATCCCAATAAAGATAACAGATATTGTTCA
>JAOUQT010039372.1:0-11166 GCA_025769995.1 Xyliphius kryptos
TTCATTGAGATCTAGGATGTGTTATTTTAGTGTTCCCTTAATTTTTTTGAGCAGGATAGTATGTGTATATATATAAAGGACATATATATATATATATAAAGGATGGGTAAAGATGGTGACATTTAAAAGACTTCACCTTTGCATTCATGTATTTGAGTTCCCCATGCAGGTCTCCAGGGTGCGTCATTGTAAAAGGGCTGGCACATCTCACAGTTGCTCCCCATGGTATTGTGTTCACATACACATCTGCCTTGCACCTGATAAAAAGAGCGTGCGCACATACACACAACAATTTTAATAGTACCAACCTAAAATTAAGATAAAAGATTAAGATGTGTCGTCATGCAATATAACTACAAATTTTATGTACTGAACATGTACTTAGTAATTTATTTTATTACATTTCTCAGAAATGCTTATTTATATATTTTTTCTCATTTATACTAGTGCAGTACTGACCCTTAGAGTTTTGTCCTCTATAGCTCATGCAGTCAGACTTTATTATTGTTACTTGCATGATACATTTGTTGTGGGTGGATTATTAATAAATCCAATTACAGTGGTTTAAATAAACATTATAATGATACAGTTCTAATTAAGAATAAAAACATGGTACTCTTACCATGCTGGCTGTGCTAAAATCATCCTCTGTGGCTGTACATTGGCTGGCATGGCCATTACAAAAGCAGCTTCCTCTGACCAGCATTTCGTAGAGGGCATAGTAGTATTTCTCTTGTGGGTTCCTTTTTCTCCGTCCAAGTAAGTCATCCCCCAGTGTGAGAAGCCGAGTAAAGTTTACTCTCAGGTTAGTCAGAGTGATGAGCTCTAACAGTAAATCATAAAACTTTACATTAACACACTGCGATGCAAACTGATTTACACCTGTTTAAATGGATGTAGTCCTGAACTTCTCATTCATTAAATATATTTCTCTTAATCCACTACTAGGGTTGTGGTGGGGTTCCCCATGCCCATCCAGGGGATAACGTCTCGGACGCTGGGCAGATACACCCAGTGAATGATTCCAACAGTGAGATGCACATTGTGAAAACATTATGAATTTTGTGGTCTATTTTCATTCATTCATTATCTCCTTCTTAATTCTCTACAAGGATCGTGGGGGGCTTTCACATTCCCATACAGGGGAGAATGTCTGGGCAGATACACCCAGGACATTCAGTTTACTTTGAATCCATGTTTTTGGGAGAAAACTGGAGAACCTGGAGGAAACCCACATAGACACGGGGAGAACATGGAAACTCTACCTAGATTGTAATTCGAACCTGGAATCCATAGCGCTGAGAGGCAAATCTGTTAACGACTAGGCCACCATGCTCCCTGTGTGGTGTATTTTTATTTTTTTAATGAATATTAGTGTCAAGATTGCACAATTTGTTTTATTGTTGTTTCTTTCACACAATTTTTTTATTATGTTTCATTTAAAAATTATTAGGTTACAGTGAAAAGTAAATTTGTAACAAAAAAAAACATCAAATTAAAGTAGAAACCTTTGGGAAACATACACTTTCCTTACTTCTCTCTTTCTTTTGTTTTACAGAAGAATGCATCAAAGGGAATACGGAGTTGGGTCAGGTGGTCAAGGGGAAGGAACACCTGGTCTTGTACAACAGCCGCAAGCTTTTAGTGTGGGGGCAGAAGTGTAGCACCATTAAAAAAAATTTTTTTTGAGAAGTGGATGATCCTCATCCTACATCATTACCTTTTTGGGAGAAATCAGCTGCAGACCAGACAAGTGCTCTCCAGCCTGAGACAGGTGGTATGAGTGTAATTGTAAGAGAGAGACAATGCACTACTCTGTATCTAAATGTGAGTGTGTGCTGAAATGTATTTCCAAAACTAAAGAGTTTATTTTGTGTGCCATTAATGCCGAGTTCCCCTAGTACGGTGATATTAAATTATAATATTTATGGAAGCCTAGATTCTTATTTATTACAATGCATCTAAAAGCAAGCTAGTTTAAAACTAAAAAATGATTGAGATGGATACTGGGCAGGCTGTGCATTTTACACCTAGGCCTTCAGTAATGATCCATCTAAATTAATTTAACTGTCAATAATTATTTTATGGCTATACTAAGAATTTCTGCATAATAAGATGTTTTTATAAATAGTCGCTGCATCGCAGTTAGATAAGTCGTTGTGACGGTAGCGCCGCAGCATGCGTGTGCATGCATGGGGTGGGCAAGATACCTGCAGAAATGCGAGCAACAGGCAGATACCATTGGCCACAACAATAAAGCCTTCACATATGAGCCTCTAAAATCCTGTCTCTAGTCTTAATTAATACCCTCCCTCACCAACTCCCATTACAGTAGTGTAGCCAAACATAAAAATCAACAATTACGTCAAACTCACCACAAAATCTTGATTATTTCTACACAAAATTTAAACTCCTTTTTCCTTAAAATGAGTTTAATTAGTTCCATTATAAAAGTCCTTTTTATTGCCATTGAAGCTGAAAGTTGAATTGTATTTTTGTAATAATTTCTAATCGGCTGAAAATCTAATCTTCTTATCAAAAGTAATCCCCAATTAGAGGGCACAAATACACTGCCACAGCGTAGGTCTTCTAGAAGGCTTTAGTATCTATGGTTTTAAGATCTGATTTGTTGACGCAACAAAAGTCGTTTTACCCTTATTTAACGCTTCTGGGCCCAGCAAAATTAATTCTCAAAAATTTAAAACCGGGCAACCAACGATTCTAAAATAAGATTGGCAAAATTCTCTAACAAGGAAATAAATGTCAAAAAACGGCGCAACCAAAAAACTTTATGAAAGTAAGACAGACGATTGGAATTATTTAATAAGTATTCATGTACAAAGTATAATTAACATGAGCCTATGCTTAACTTTCTAAAATAATTCTGTAATGACATCCTAAAAATTTAAATTGTTCTATATCTGAAAAAAAAAAAAAAATCACAGATCTTCAAATGATGCCAGATATAAAAACGTATCAATGATTTTGAAAAACGGTTTTGTATGTATGCTTTTATAAAATGAAACAACTGAAATGTGTTGATTTTGTTAGGAAGAAACCTTGGGAGGACTAGGGCTCAGAGGGGGACTCATACTCCATGAGTGGCCGGACTGCATCAACAGTAATTATTAAATAAATTGCACAATGTTCTACACTTAGGATCATTGCAAGCTTTCAAATGTGTTAAATTAAACCATTGACAGATTTAACAACAAAGTTTAATAAATGCACACCTTGAATGATGGGGTCATAAGGATCACTGATATGGAAATTGGGGTCCAGTGCTTTTAGAACAACCTGGTAGACATACAGCAATTTGTAAAACATTTAATAAAATACTAATTATCGCATCAAAATGATATGGTTAAAAATGTACCTCTCCGTCAGTTGAAGGCTCAGCTCCAGAGTAACGGTTATCACATATAAGATCATCAATGCTTTTAGCGTGACCCTCTGAAATACCAGGGAAATCATTAGCACAGTCAGCTGAAAAATATCTAAATACCTTCCATGTACGACCAAAGTCTTTTGATCTCTCCACCAGCATTGCAGCAGGTCGAAAACTCTGTAAAATTCAGTGCATTGTTATTTTTTTATTTTGTTACACATATTTAATCAAGTTCATAAGAAATAACTGTACCTTAAATGTCAGGACTAAGTGACTAAACTGGAACAGAGCCTCAAGGTCCAATTGGATACTGACATGATGCACACCTGGAGATAATTATTGTCAATGTTTATAATCAGTTTCAAATAATTCAAATATACTGTGTGAGAAGTTTACACACACATACACAATAGCCTAAAATAAAGTAATCAAATGACTTTTTAACATATTCGCCTCTCAACACTAGGGATTCCAGGTTCAAATCCCGATCTGGGTGGAGTTTTCATGTTCCTCCCATGTCCGTGTGGGTTTCCTCCGGGTTCTCCAATTTCCTCCCACAGTCCAGAAACATGGCTTCAAGGTTTAATTGAATGCTCTAACTTGCCCAATATAGTGTGCGTTTGTGTGTGTGTGTGTGTGTGTGTGTGACTGTGTGCCCAATGATAGATAATGAATGAATAAATAAATGTTTAGACAAGTATTATAAGACAAGCAGGTATTACGAAAAGAGTGTGAGAAAATAAACTGAGATTGCTGAATTGGCTGAAAGCTTCTTTTAAAAAGGTTTTCAGTATCTAGAGGCTAAGTTTAATTTTAATGACCAAATAATGTACAAATCTCTGTCATATCTATAAATCTTTATCTCTCTATTTAGATTTCTCCAGCTCACTCTTACTCACAGGTGTAACTCATTTTTAATACTTTAATAGTTATGAATATATCGACAAATTTCCTAATTAGAATTCTTTCCACTTTTGGCTTGTTTTAGTGCAATTTGAAAGGAACTTACCATTCTCAGACTGCCACCATCTCATCTTGCGCTCTGTTTCGAATACAGTAATAATATTTTCAATCTTATGGCTGTTCCGGTTGTTGTAGTGATTGTAGGTATTCCTGGAGTCACAGGTAAAGCATTTTTGTTCATCCTAAATAATAAAACAAAAAAATATAACTTATATAAATATAAGATATAGATCTATCAATATGCAACAATGCTACTTCGATATTTATTAGTTTTTGTGGTTAACTAGATATAGGGATAAGCAATAATAATCCAATAAAATTAACATTCATTCATTCAATGATTCAGAGGAGATATATATATATATATATATATATATATATATATAGTCCTTGCAAAAGTATTCAGCCCCTTTGCATTTTTTTACATTTTGTTGCCTCATATCCTGGAATTCGAAATGTTTTTTCGAGGGTCTGCATTATGTACTTTACAGACCCACTTCAGTTAGTACTTTGTAGAGCCATCTTTTACAGCAATTTCAGCTGCAAGTCGTTTAGGATAAGTCTTAATGAGCTGGCCACTGGGATTTTTGCCCATTCCTCAAGGCAAAACTGCCCAAGCTGCTCAAGTCAGATGGTTTCCCCTGTTAACAGCAATCTTCAAGTCTGTCCACAGATTCTCAATTGGATTAAGGTCTTGGCTATTACTAGGCCATTCCAATACATTTACACGTTTCCACTCGAGTGTTGCTTTAGCAGTATGCTTTGGGTGATTGTCTTGTTGAAAGCTAAATCTCCATGCCAGTCTCAAATTACTGACAGACCCAAACAGGTTTTGCTCAAGAATATTCCTGTATTTAGCATAATCTTCCCTACGACACGGACCAGGTTTCCAGTCCCTGCTGCTGAAAAACATCCCCACAGCATGATTTTTCCACCCCCATGTTTTATGCTGAGCTACCTCTCTGATTAATGCCCTCCTTGAGCGGTCTGAGAGTTCTGCTGGGAGGCCATCTCATGGCAGTTTGTTATGGTACCGTGTTCTTATCATTTGATGATAATGCATTTAATGGTGCTCCGGGGGATCATCAATGATTTGGATATTTTTTATAACCCAACCATGACAACTTCTCTACAACTTTGTCCCTGACTTTCTTGGACATCTCCTTGGTCTTTATGGTGTTATTTGGTTAGCTTAATGGTGTTGCAATAAAAGTATTTCTTTTGATTGCACAATGTGTTAATCTATATCACTGGCATTCCAAGCCAGGTTTTAACTTTTTTCTGTCTTGTGGTTAGGGGATTTGGCTAAAATCATTAGACCTTCTGGTAAAGAATGTTAGCATTGTTGCAACGCCTTTAATTAAAAAGTATAAATGTACCACAAAATTTCAGAATGAAGCAGACAAAAATTAATTTTTAACAAAACAGTGCTGCAATATCGTAACTTACCTGTGATACATCTGTGTGACAAAAAAAAAAAAAAGAATCCTTAAACTATAGTGTAATTTACCTCTAAATATCCCAGGATGCAATAGCTTTGAGGCCCCTTTAGTCCACAGGTGGATGTTGCGGAAAGCTGTGCAGCACGACCCACCATCAGATCACCAAGGCTTGGTTGGCATGGGCTTCCTTCACACTCTTCCCTCAGGTCAACTCGCACCACCAGTGCTAAGAAACAGAAACAAATGTATACACATATACAAACATGCAAATCATTATATAATATACCAGTGATTCTATATAAGGCATCAATTTTTACATTAGGTGAGGGTATCCAGTTTGAGATCTGTAGAAACCAGGCATTAAGTGAGAGGATCAAATGTCTGGAGCATTGAATCAATGGATTTAGACAAAGAGTTATATATCTGATCCTGTCACGTAGGGGAGGCAGAGGAAAAAGGTCTCCAAATGATAGGGAAAGCAATGAATAACACCATAACAAATTCTAAGATAAATGAAATGGGTTTCTGTTCTGACGCCAAAAAACACTGCATAAGAACGTTTCAGCACTTTCCTAAAGAGCTGGTATAGCTCTCTGTGGGTGGTAGATATAGCTCATGATTTCCAATAGCTTAAAGGAAGCTGGGACCTGGTAAACCAAGTTCTACTTTGAGAAATGGTTAAATATGCTCCCAAAAAAGGAGTAAAACACGACAACTGATAAAACAATGGACAAGAAATAAAGGGAAAAAATTACAAATGATTTTAAGACCATGTACAGAACACAGAGAGGAAGCTGAAGCTGTAAAGCAAATATTAATTAAATTAACAAGTTAAATGTAGCGGTGCGAGCCCCTAGAACCATGTGGTAAAAACAGGTTTAGGATATTCACTGATCAGTTTTACCAAGGTTGTGTTCTAATACCCCCAGTAAGTGCAGAAACATAACATCTAAGCTGTTTTGTTTCTTAACTACTGAATTGTGATGTTCTCTCATTTGTAAGTTACTTTGAATTTTTTTTAAATAGGTACTGTTGGAATTCAAACTTTTTCACTACATTTATGGCCTCCATATGCACAAATTTACATGCATTAGGATTTCCACCATTTTTAAAAAACAATGAAACATTGTAAATGAGGCACTTGATACTAAGCAAATTAGTTGTCATTAGTTCATCACATGACTGATGTTGACTTTTTGATATTCTTATTTAAATAGCTGTCTCACATCAAACAAAACTCACTGAGAAGCAGCAATGTAGATATCACTTCACCACTCATTGTTACTCTGGGTCTGAGAAACAAGAAGAAATAATAAAGAAAATAAATATTAATTTAACTTAAATCATGTAAAATAAACGTTTACCTTTAAACATATTTAGAAGAAATGTTTAGACTTTCTGTAACGATGCATCAGTTGATCAGGCAATTCCTGAAAATTAATTAATTTATATTGCACATTAGAATTGCTGCAAAGTATTGCCTATAGCTTTTTTTTTTACCTTGTCGTGTACAATTATTTGCCATTTAGCCTTTTTTGATTGTTGTTCAGCAGTTACAGACTGTAGTTCTTTGTCCATACTTTGTTAGTCTTTTTTTTACTAGTTCTACACTGTTCAAAAAAAATAAAAGGAACACTAAAATAGTACATCCTAGATCCCAATGAATAAAACACTTCAGTCAAAAATCTTTATGTAGTAGATAGTGAAATACGTTGAGAACAAAATCAAATAAAAATGATCAAAAGTGGAATCAACTTCAGTGGAAATTCAAGACTAGTTAAAATGAGGCTCAGTAGTGTGTGTGTGTGTGTGTGTGTGTGTGTGTGTGTGTACTCCACGTGCCTGTATGACCTCCCTACAACGCCTGGGCATGCTCCTGATGAGCAGTGTAAAACACACACACACACACTACATAAAACAGACCATGCTTTCTGTTTAACAGTTATTTTCAAAGCACACTTCTACAGCTTGCATGAACCCAACTAAGAGTAACATTTATATGTTGTTTTAAGCCCTTTCAGAGCTTTCAAGCTACAAAAGATAAAAAGCGTTTGATGGTTCACTAAGTAGCTATATTTATTTATCCACAACCTGTATTTTTGTTTTATTAATAAAAACTGGCTACACAACATTTTTATCCACTGAAGGTGATTAAAAATAAGACATTTTCAAATTCAAACAAAAAATTGTGTTAAAGTTGTTCCAATTAGCCTTTTGAATGCATACATTAATGATTTTATTTAAATTACAATAAAGAGACTTATATGTAGGTAAATTTATTAAGAGCAAATGCATGGTAAATGTTTTACCATGAGTCTAAAAGGCCTGAAATGCCTCAAGCTATTCAGTTTCTGCATGTGCCATCACATGAGTTATTCAGTCAAGAATTTGCGGCAGCATGCTCCGACAAATGATAAACTAATCCCAGAAAATATGCCAGCAGGACATTAAAACATTGTTTTCACAATTTTAATGTCAGTTATAAACTTTGATAAACTGTGCATATGTAAAAATATATATATATTACAATAGTTATTAAATAAATGTGTGTAAACTCAAAATATGTGTTTATGTGTGCTTGTTATTTTACACCTTATATCTGACTTTTTTGTAGACTTTGTTTTGTTGGTTATTTGGTTTTGTAGACACAGCTAATTGGTATTTATTGCTAAATTATAAATAGGGTAAAAAAATTAAAAATCAAACCAGCTTTTGATGTTTTGTTTAATAAATTTGTGCAAACAACTTTCATAGTATACACAGACAGAATAGACAGGCTATTAATTGTTGTGTCCAATGTACGGTACAGTATGTAGGTATTAGTGGCCAGGGAAAAGATGCATATCAACATGCTTTACTTAAAATTGCCATGAAATAAATTTTAACTTATTTTAAATAGAGAAAAAGTATATAGGGTATATTAGCATTAAATGTGCCAATGAAAATGTTTAGAAACAAAAGTTGAGTTGATAAAAATGAGAGATACTAATTTATTTGGCTATAAAGTAATTTTTGAATTGGATCTTAATCAATCATTTACTTTGTTTCAAAAACAGAAATGATGTTTGATTTGTATTACCTGTTTTTTTTAATTTAGCCCAGCTACAAAAAATAAATAAATAAATAAAATAAATTCATCCACTGGTTTACATGCTATATGATTAAAAATGTTAAAATATTGAAATTAGCATTTAAAATGCATATATAAACATTTTTAATGTATATAACAATATGATAACTTGTAAGTAGGTAAATGTTAAAAGAAAATGTATTGAAAATTAACACCCTGAAACTAAAAGGACTAAAAAGCCTCAGGCTATTCAGTTTCTGCATGTGCAATCATATAAGTTATTTAGACAAGAATTTACCACAGCATGCTCAGACAAATAATAAATCAATCTAGCATTAAATTTAAACATTTTCACATTTTTAATGTCAAAAACATACAAAAACAAAACTTTGATAAAACGTGCAGCTGTGAAAAATATATTAGTATCATATAACTTAAGTGGAGATCAAAACTATAGATCTACTAGTATTTTGGACAATAAAACAATATAACCACAGAACAGCTCACAAAAATCTGGTACACTAAATCTGCATAATGCTTTAGCCTTTATACCCTTTTTGACTATGGATGATTTACTGATATTTTTGTTTAAAGTTAAGTAGAAGCTATAATATTTTCAATTACAATATTTTTATTTTAATATTATATAAAACATTGGGAAAAAAAACTAATTTCTTTACATATATTTTTAAATAACATCTTGCTGTTTGCAGTGTTAGAAATAAAACAAATAAAAAATGCAAAAAATTTACCATACAGATTATTCAGGGAAAAAAAAATTAACAGCAACACGCACCTTCTCTGGAAGGATCACCGCAATAGAAGGTGTAAAAGAGTAGTGCTTAAGAATGCTTTTTTGAGTAAGGACCTGTCCAGTGGAGGGATCGGTCAGTGGAAGAACCAGCTTTGTGGTGCAATCAATCCTCTAGAATGATCATCTCAGTAGCAAGAGCAGTAAAATGAAAAGACTGCAGATCTGGATTGTGACAGTAAAAGACTGCAAGTGTAAAAGTTAAAACATGTGAAGCCACACCTTTACATCTAAGCAGGTATCTGAGAAGAGAGGGTGCTGCAGGGCTAACTGGTAACAAAAAAGATTATATTTCAGACTGAAAGCTAAAGGGGGCATGTGGTGTACAGTTCACTATATAAAAATACAATGAATTTGCATGCTGTCTAAAGATACCATTAGAATGACAAGACTGTAGCAATGCTTAAAATTGTATTTCTGTACTTTAAAATCATTTAAACATGTTTTTTTGTAGTTGAAGAAGTTTAATCTTAAAGAAACAGTTTTTTAATAGATTAGAAGGATTTTTAGTTTGAACTTATCATGTAGTTGCAGTGTTCTGCCAACACATCTACCCAAAAGTGTTGTTCAGGTGTCATTATATTTAGTCAGTTCTGGCATTTCGCCCTTTTAGACCTCAGCATTAGTAAAGAATATGGTGCTTGTATGATAAAGCTTCAGTCTTTGCCATGTTACTTATGCTGGTGTAGTCAGTAATGCCAGAGTTACATGCAGCACTGTTTTTAATTTCGTCTGCTTATCAAATATTGTCTAACTTGTTCTGCTCTTTTCTTTTATCTTTCCATTCATCTGATTTGCTGTTTTCTTTTGAAGTGTTACCAGTCCCTGACCCACATCATTGCTAGAATGGTACAGCAAGGATTTTAGAGGACTGAAAATATTCACTGAGGATCAATAGGCTTTGATGATTAAACTTATTCAAACTTTTTTGTTGTGTAACTTTTGTTGACATCACACACTTAAATCAGATCTAATAGAAAGAAGCTAAATTCTGTTAATATAAACTGAAACATTTTCTATTAACCTTTATTAACTGTACAATAGATTATATACACAATCTGTATCTCATATTTCATTGCCTCACACTGTTATAGCTGCTCTGCCACTCAAGGAAAGAAGTCTTGGTCGTCATAAGGTAGCCTCCTTGCCACTATTTTGTAGTTTAGGCAATGATTTGATTAAAGCCAAGATTGTTTCCCCTCACTTCCCAGTGCTGTGCCACATGGTGCCCATTGTTAAGCTAACACCCCACAGCTCATGTAGACAAAGAAAGCTCAAACCCTCTCTGTATAAACATTAGAAACAGTATCCTATCCTGTCTGTGCATGTTTGGCTGCAGACCAAAAGTATATGTGGTTATGCTCTCAAATGCATTATGATCTAAAAACATTTTATTTTAAAGAAAAAAAATTCGTCGGCAGTGTAGGGGTGGCAGAATGCATGCTCTTTACTAAGTGGTTATGTTCAGAGGACAAGAAACAGCAAGAAATAT
>JAOUQT010039391.1:0-11166 GCA_025769995.1 Xyliphius kryptos
CAAAGTACAAACTGTAAATAAAAACGGAATGCAACAATTAAAATTTGCATTTCTTTATTAAAATCAGAGATGCCGTGTCATTTGGACTAAGAAGGAGGACATCCCAAGTTGATATGAGCTCTCAATTCAGAAGCCTGCATCTCTAATGGTATGGGGTTGCATTGCTGCATGTAACATGGGCAGCTTACACATCTGGAAGGACACCATCAATGCTGAAAAGTATATCCAGGTTCTAGAGCAGCATATGCTCCCATCCATTTGACGTTTCTTTCAGGGAAGACCTTGCATTTTTCAACATGACAATGTTAAACCATATACTGCAATAATTACAGCATCAAGGCTGTGTAGAAGACGGGTCTGGGTACTGAACTTGCCAGCCTGCCGTCCAGATCTTTTACCAATAGATGACATTTGATGCATCATAAAACAGAAGATACGACTAATAAGACCTAAGGCTAGAATCCTACATTAGACAAGAATGGGTTACCATTCCTATCCCTCACCTTGAGCAAGATGTTTCCTCAGTTTCAAGATGTTTGCAGACTGTTGTAAAGAGAACAAGGGATGTCTGACAGTGGTAAACATGGCCTTGTCTCAACCTCTTTGAAATCACCTATTTTTTCTCTTTGCCTTAAAATCATATAAACAAAACATATTTTCAAATCCTCTGATAAAACAAGGTTAGGCATGACATTGTCACAGGCCATTTTCTACAAAAAGATGGAGGGCATTTACTTTACTTATAGGCAGTTTATATTCAACGAATTATATAGCGTCAGCTTGTGCCACAGTGATGCAGTGGATAGTGTTGTCTTCTCACAGCAAGAAGCACCTAGATTTGATGACTACGGAAATTTCTATGTAAGGTTTGCATGTTTTCCCCATGTTCATGCTAGGTTAATTGACATGCATGCTAGGTTAATTGGTCCTTAAAGTGGCCCTTGTTGTGAATGTGTGTGATTGACAGAGATTGGCACCCTGAAATATGGTTCCCCTGCTGTCTCTGTTCCTTATAGTGTTTATCAGTTTAGGCCGAATGTACGCTGTAATATAGTACATTTTAAAGGGGTACAAGATTTCACGCACCACTGAAGACCCAAGAAAAAACCCGCGCAAATCTCTACGAAGAGTTGTCCCACCCAGGGATCGAACCTTCTTGCTGTGAGGCGACAGTGTTACCAACTGGCCGTGACACCCTAAAAGAAACAGTTTAAATAAAAATACATCCAGGGCTGCTTTTATATACATTTCACAACACTTACTAACCAATCAGAATGGAGAATTCAATGTGAAACCTGCCACTGCGTTGGTCCACTTCATTCATTCATTTTCTATAGCCGCTTAATTTTTTTAGGGTCACGGGGAAGACTCTGGCCGCAAGGGCAGGAACAACACTAGACAGGGCGCCAATCCATCATAGGGCACGCACACACATTCACACACTAACAGGCAATATAGAGACACCAATTAACCTATCATGAATGTCTTTGGATTGCAAGAGGAAACCGGAGTACCCGGAGAAAACCCGCGCAAACACCGGAAGAACATGCAGAACTCCACACAGAAATTTCCTGAGTCGCCCCACCCGGGATTGCACCGGAATCTTCTTGCTGTGAGGCCACAGCACTATCCACTGTGCAGCCCAAGCGTTGGTACACTTATTTAATAAATACCAGCAACAAGAAGGTGGAAAAAAATCTCCACTAGGTGGCGAACATTTTCAGTATTAAAAGTTGACCCATGTACTCTGCTTCAGCTCCATCAGTCCTCTTTGCTATTTCGGTGCTTATCTTATCCTTATCTCATGCACTTCTATTGGACTGTGTGATTTCGGCTGGATGTTTTTTTAATGGTTCCTTTTGGGACGACAGAGTACACCAGTTTTTGCCAGGTGTTAGAAAATTTGCACATGTTTTGACACTGTATTCAAACCGTCGCTAGATTAGATCCGGAGCATTTCGAAACCACATCTTTGAGATTAGGTGGAACTGCACGCCTGTGTGATTTGGAAATCAGTCAACATCTGGGGAGTGTAAACACTTCATCTTGTTCAGCACAGGAGATCAGCAGCGGATCAGAGTAAAAGCACAATGATGGATGAAGATAGATTGCAAAATATGAACTCGGGGCTCAAAGCCACATGCTGTTGTTTGTATTTGTCTGATTTTGATGGGCATCTCCATTTCTTTCTGTGACACAAGAGTATCCAGCAGCACACCGTTTACTACACAAATCCCTCAGAGCCTCTTCTTGTCTCATTGTTTTTCTGTAAAGATTCATTTCGGAGGAAAAGGTTCTGTAAAGGGAACTGAAGAGAAAACTCTAACACTCGAGTCTCCGTCTCTTCATTACTCTCAGTCTTTAATTTCTGGTTTAGAGACACCAATTTACCTAACCTTTTGAAAGCGGGAGAAAGCTTGAGCACCTGGAGAAAACCCACATGAACACGAGAAGAACGTGCAAACTCCACACAGAATTTTCCAGATCCGTCCCACCCGGGGCTCGAACTTTGACCTTTATTTTACCTTCATACAAAAATGCTGGCTGCTAATCTTTTAATCATGATTTTTTTTTCGCACTGCATAGTGCTTGGTTTCACAGCAAGAAGATCCCAGGTTCGAGCCCCTAGTGGGGGGAAATTTCTGTGTAGAGTTTGCGCAGATTTTCATCGGGTACCCCCCGTTTTTCTCCTGCATTCCAAAGACATGCATGATAGGTTGGAGTCTCTTAATTGTTCGTTAGTGTGTGATTGTGTGTGTGCCCTATGGATTGGCGCCCTGTCTAGGGTTGTTCCTGCCCTCGCGCCTATAGTTGCTGGGTGTGCACCAGCTTCCTCGTGACCCTATACTAGGATTAAGCCGGTATAGAAAAGGAATGAAAGACTATGATGCCTTATTTTATCCTCCATGCTTGCTCTTTCGAGGCATTTATACAGTACTGTATTACTTTATACAGTACAAAACAAGAGCATCTTGATAATCTCATTGAATGCGCTTCACAGTGGGTCAACGCAACATGGTCAAAGTTCAGTTTGGTTTGAATTGAACTTTGAGCAGAGTGGCAAAGAGGGAAAAGGGGGGTGGTGTGTATCATTAAAAAGCGTGCAGCGTTTCGGTCATCGCTTCACAGCAAGAAGGAACGAGTTGAGAAATTTCCATGTGGAGTCTGCATGTTCTCCCCCATTATATTTCGTTATGGTTTTCAAAGTATTGTATCATATCCTTCTTCCTGCCTTATGCTCTGTGCTGCCTGCAATCCACCAGCTTCCATGTACCCTTAGGATTAAGCGACTGTAAATGAATAAATGAATGAATGAATTTAATCGGTAAAAAAATAGGCAGCACAGTGGCACAGTGGGTAACACTGTCACCTTACATTAAGGAGTATTCAATTCACTAGAAATGTCTGTATGGTGTTTGCATGTTTTCCCATGATCGTGCGGGTTTTCTCCAGGGCCCCGGGTTTCCTCCGGTTAAGACAAGCATGTTAGGTTCATTGGTTTTCCTAAAGTGGCCCGTAGTGTGTCAATGCGTATGTGACTGTGTGTGCCCCAGGATGGAATGGCACCCTGTCTGTGCTTGTTCATTCTCTTGTGCCAAGAATTGCTGGGTGGGCACCATGGGGATTAAGTGGAAGCTTGATGAATAAATGAATGAGTGAATGAGTGAGTGAGTGAGTAAAATGAAAAAAATAAAAAATAAAAATACCATCAGCTGCTCAACATTTCTGCAGTACATCAGAAGGAGCTTTACTAGACTGTCCCTGCCCCCTATTGTATATTCAATAGTGTGTGTGTGAGTGAGTGTGGAAACTGACAATGCCTAAATGTTTGTAGTGGTGTATATTAGGACACGGTGCTCTTCTGAATCCCCACAGGAGCCAGAATTGTTCTGAGAACGGATCCTCGCTCCAGCTGCGCAGTCAAAATATTCCTTAGTAATAAGATTCAGCTGATGTGGCCTGGGATCCTGAGTCTCTTATCCGCTACAGGCTTCATATCCTGATGATAACAAACACACACACACACACTCACAAGCACATGCACAAAAACACGGTGACATACACCCAGCTTTTCCTATTCAACAGGGAGCCATCATAAATATGTTTTCAATAAGGCTCTCTTTCTCTCTCTGTCTCTCCCCCCTCTCTCTCACTGTCTCTCTATCATTTGTCCTTACTCTCTGTCTCTCTCTCCCCCTCTTTCTCTCTCTCCCCCTCTCTTCCTCTCCCACCTCTCTCTCACTGTCTCTCTGTCCTTTCTCTCTATGTCTCTCTCCCCATCTCTCTCTCACTGTCCTTTCTATTTCTCTTTCTCTCTGTCTCTCTCTCCCCCTCTCTCTCATTGTCTCTCTGTCCTTTCTCTTTCTCTCTCTGTCTCTATGTCCTTTCTCTTTCTCTCTCTGCCACTTTTTCCTCGTCTCTCTGTTCTTTCTCTTTCTCTCTCTCTGTATCTCCCCCCTCTCACTGTCACTCTGTCCTTTCTCTTTCTCTCACTGTCTCTCTCCCCTCTCTCTCCCACTGTATCTGTATTTTTTCTTTATCTCTTTGTCTTTCCTCACTCTCTCTCTCTTGCTGTCTCTTTCACTCTCATCTCTTTCACTCTCATCTCCCTTGCACACACTCTCTCTCATTCTCTCTCTATCCGCTCTCTCTTTTTCTCTGTCTCTGTCACTCGTCTGCTACACTTGCACCTCCTGATGTAAATAAGCTCTGTCAGTATTCTCCAGTAAATCAGTATGAGGAGCTCAAGATGGAAGAGGAATGTAGATATGCCATCATATAGAGGTTTCACAAGCAGACACACCCACACACACACACACTTCTCACCTAGTATACCATCTCACATAGTATATACAGGTGCATCTCAATAAATTAGAATATCATCAAAAAGTTAATTTATTTCAGTAATTCAATACAAACAGTGAAACTCATACATTATATAGGTTCATTGCAAACACCGTGATCTATTTCAAGTGTTTATTTCTATTATTGTTCATGATTATTGCTTACAGCCAAAGAGAACCCAAATATTATCTCAGAAAATTGGTATATTAATCACAAAACACCTGCAAATTGCACCTGCAACACCTGCGAAATGTCATGTATATAAACGATAACACTAATGCTTATGAAATTCAGAAGTCTTTGAATTTAGAAACTGCTGATATACTGGGATTTTCAGGCACAACCATCTCTAGGGTTTACAGAGAATGGCCCCGAAAAAGGGCATATATGAAAAATATGGATGAAAATGCCTTTTTGATGTATGAGCTTAGAGGAGAGTGGTCAGACTGATTTGAGATGATAGAAAGGCAACAATAACTCAAATAACCACTCATTACAACCAAGGAAGGCAGAATATCATCTCTGTTGTAAGTGTTCCACGAAGAATTAAACTAGGAAAACTTTATCTTTTTCCCAAGAGGACCTTTTTGAGAATGAAACAAACATGATGACCACTGAATAAGTCTACAAGATGGCCAGAACAGAAAATGCGTTTTTGAACCACATCAAATCTTACACGTTGCATTACTACAGTACAACATTAAAGGAAGTGTAATGACTAAACTTTTAGGGAGTCAGAAGACATGAAAGACCAAGAATAACCTGGATGGACTACATTACAGTGTGGACTGGATTATCAGGGGCTTAATTGCTACAGACAACACAAGAGGTAGGGCATTGGAGACAGTTGATTAATCCGTGCAGCCAGTCACCGCGAGGCTGTAACAATCTATTACATAACATAAACCCTTAAAGCTTCTAAGGTTCATGTCTGTTCATTTGATTACACATTACATGCATACGTATAGGTATTTAGCCTATTCATTGGTTCAGATTGTGTGAGTTTCCCCCGAGTAATCTAATTTCCCCCACAGTCCAAAGACACGCATGCTAGGTAAATTTGAGATGCAACATTGTCCAGTCCTAAGCTTGAAAGGGTGAAGATTGTGTCAGAAAGAGCATAATGTGTAAAAGATATGCTAGTTTGGCAATGCGATTAGATTGGAATCTGAAACAAGTGTGGTGAGGTAGTATGGAATGAGAGAGAGAGAAGAAATTAAGTATGGCATTGCTGAAAATAATTGCTACAAATGTGCAAATTGAAGCCATTTTACCAGCAACTCTGCACTGCTTTGGAACTCTTATGGCACTATTAGTCAAAAAAGAGATGTCTTAATCTTCGCCTGAAGCTCTAGAGCTTTCTATGATGAATAAAGTCTGATAACACACAGTCACACACTAATACACACACATTCTCAGTAGGATGAGGGTAAAAGGTGAGGCAGAAAGCCTTTGTGGTGAATTCAGGAGATTCAGCACAGCCTGATAGAAGGGATATTATAAATATCAGAAATAATGGTGTTATCTGAACATATTTTGTTTAATCCGTGGGTGGAACAAGGAAATTTCTGTGTGCAGCGTGCATGTCCTCCCATGTTGCACAGGTTTCTCTGGGTAATCTGGTTTCCTACCGCATTCTAAAGACATGCATCTTAGGTTAATTGGTGACTCTAAAGTTGCCCTTGGTGAATGTGTGTGATTGAGTCGGTGTCCAACGATGGATTGTCTGAATGGCGAGGGTTGTTCCTGCTCTTGACTTGCACCCAGAGTTGCTGGGTGTGCAAATGGCTGTCCCACAACTCTGTGTGGATTAAGTGGAATAAAATGAATATGTGAATAAATGAATGTACTTTTTCAAGACTATTAACTAATTTAAACTGTGGTTGTAGTTCTTAGATACACTGTACACTATCTCTTGATGAGGAACACCTGGCTAATGACAATTTGGTCCAAATGTTTCATTAATTACAGCATGCAGATGTCAGAGAGTAGAGTTCAAACATTGGTACACTTCCTTCATATGCAAGTTGACCCATTCCAACTGCAGCTGTTCCACTAGCTAGCCCGTGACCACATGTTGATTAAGGGGAAGATAATAAATGAATGAATAATTGAATGAATACATTAATTATATTTTATTTATCCCCACTGGGAAAGTTTTATCTGAATTTAACCAACCTAGTGTTAAACACAGATACCCTGAGCAATGTGCAGTCCCTGTTATTGAGGTACACAGTAAGCATATGTGGGTTAGGTGCCTGGCTAGGTAGCAATGAATGTTACTTCCTGGAGCTGTAATAAATCTAGCTAATCTTGGTACCAAACTCTCTTTTCTGACAATTAGATCACGGCCCTTTAGGCTCTTTAACCAATGCAGATCGGCTGCTATCCAGGATTGTTTAAAGTGCTTTGTAAAGATGGGTCTATTAAAACCTTGAGCCTTGTAGAAGTTCTGTTGTACTGTCTGCCAGATGGTGGCAATATGAAATGGCTCTAGTTCATTTACTGAGTCTTTGATTGTCCTATATGTTCTCCATAGGTTGTGTCATTTGTAAATGTCCAGAGTGATGATCTAGACAGTTCATATTGCTCTCATCAGTAGCAGAGCAGTTCCCAAACCAGCAGGGAATACAACCAGATCAGATGCTCATAATAGTTTGGTTGCAAACGATTGCACATGCTTTTTCTGAGTGAGTTTTGATTGATTCACTCAAGTGGAGTGTTTAACCACCTTGAAACCAGGACAGAGAAAAGTATGCATGCTTGTCTTCCATGTGTCCTGGATGATCATGGGTCAAGTCGAACTGTACTACAAGCAAAAAGAGCTCTGACTACACATCTGGCTTTGACTATTGGCATCAAGTGAGGAAGGGTGGGGCCATTTTTGGCTTTCTATATCTGCATCTGGCTTTTATATATGATGGTAGGCTGCTCCAGGAAGCCAGGAAAGCCAGCTAGGAGAGAGTTATCGTAGTATTTGAGATAAGAATCTGGGTATCTTATCTAAAAGACAAGTATCTGGGTGTATGAGAGAAATGAGAAATGTAGTTCCTTAACAGTTACTCTAAGTTGCTTTTGTAAGGTCAAATGATCAGCATGTTCTCAAAGGAGTTTGAGAAGTCACAGTAAGAACCATTGTGAGCTTCATCTTGCTTAGCTACCAGAATGAGGAAAAGAAAGCAATAGCTGAGTGTCATCACTCCTTACCTCTCTGAGCTGCTCCATCAGCTGATAAGCTGCTCCTGGAGGTACTGAGTTCCAGGCTTAAGTTTAGACAGGTATGAGCCTTTTCGATTGCAGCTCCTAAATTATGGAACGAACTGCCTGTTTTTATTAGACAGGCCCCTTCACTGTCCAATTGTAAAACTAGCCTCAAAACCCACTTTTATTCTTTAGCTTTAAATTTAACATGATTTAATTTTTGATCTTATTGGTTTATAGTTTTGTTTGTTTTACTTTTTATTGTTTATATTGTCTTATTTCTTATATTGTTTTATTGCCTATATTGTTTTGTGTTTTATATTTTTTTATTATACTTGCAGTTTATAGCACTTTGTTGCAGCCTCTGTTGTTGGTTTTAAAGTACTTTATAAATAGAATTGAGTTGAGTTGAGTTTAGTTCAGTTGAGTCATCAGCGTAACAAGGGATGGAGAAGCTATTTGAAAATTAGACATCTCCCAGTAAGTTTACATTACGAATAAAAAGGTCCCTATACTAAGGAAGTATGCATTGAGTAGATATTGTTATTCATGTTACCTGGTAGGAGCAGCCAGGTAGGACTTGAATCATTTCCATGCAGACTAAAAGATTTCAGTATTATAAACAGTCTATAGAAGGATTCTGTGATTGATTCGAATGTGACAGAGGGGTCACGAAGAACAAGATCAATAACTGTCCAGCTGATCTTTCAGCATGGAAAATTTCTGATACTGTAATAAGAGCAGTTACACTATAATGTGCAGGGATGAAGCCAGACTTGATAGGAGTTGGTCATGGAGTTGGTTCTGTGATAATAAAGACAGATTGTATACATCATTTTCAAGATAGAGAAATAATATATATATTGTTTTGTAGCTGTTCATGTTGGTGCCATTTCTTATATTGTGCACTAATCTGTCATTCTTGCATGAGGATGGTACAATTCCTGATGGTAAGGATTTGTTGGAGATGAAGCTTAGGAGTTCTTGGGAGATTCACTGGAGCAGTGTGGATGGAATGGGATACAAAGAACATGAATTCTGGATGTCAGTAGCTGAAGTACAACATCAGATGAAAGAGGACAGAAGCAGAGTTGGAGGTTAGAGACGTTAGATAGACATTGCAAAGTGGAAGACAGTTTGGGCTTCCTTTATTTCTTGGTTGACTTGGAAATAATTGATTGTTTCATTCTTCAGTTATTAGCTATGCAGTTCAAAGACTTCTTGCCTTTTTTTTTGTAAATGGACACCCGAGGGCATGGAAGCAGAAGTACCCTTTTTTGCAAATGCTACCTATTAATAACAAGCCTGTCAGGCTCTGCTTTTTGATTGCGTCAGAAAACTAATGTTGCAATACTCTCTTGATGGACAACTTGGCACTTGTGCATATTGCAACATTTCTTAAACCTAGAAATACATTCTGCTGAGTTTGGAGCATTTGGATCGTCAATTCATACACTCACCTGCCACTTTATTAGGTACAAAAGTTTGGACTCCCTTTTGCCTTCAGCACTGCCTTAATTTTTTTGACATACTTTCAACAGAGGTAGTATTCTGCATTACTTGGTTATAACAAGTGGTATAGTCAGTCTGCCCATTTTTCTGACCTCTCACATCAACATGGCCTTTTTGTCCACAAAACTGCCGCTCATTGGATCTTTTCTTTATCGGCCAAATCTCTGTATACACTAGAGATGATTGCAAGTGAAATCTTTAAAACAGGTGTACCTAATAATGTTACCGGTGACTGTATATTCAAAATATAAATATTAGTTAACACTTTTCTGCATTAACTCTTTACAGTTTGAGTATTTGTTTAATGAGTATATAATAATATGCTTGTTCAGATACAGGTGTCAGGGATCAAGATCTAATCAATTTATATTCAATATATGGAGTGTCAAGCACTGAGCAAGATGCCACCCAGACACTATTTGCAGATAATAATAGTGACAAGGAGAGGCGATGTGCATGGTTAATCATGAAGCAGAGTCAATGGGAGATTTTCACCCCTAATTAAATTAGCGGAATGAATAATCAGTCAAAAGAATTTGCATAGCGATGTAAGCTAATGATCTTCTTGGCACAGGGATTAGCTCGAGCTCAGCAAGAGGCATTCTAATTTGAGTGTGTATCACAGATATGGTTGTTTTACTTTGTTTTCATAAACAGATATTTATTCATTTATTCATTATCTTCCACTTAAACCACACGGGGTCAACGGCAAGCCAGTGCCCACCCGGCAACTCTGGTTGCGACAGCAAGAACAACCCTAGACAGGGCGCTATCCAACATGCTCAAGTTAATCCACAGATAAGGATAGCAAAAATAGGCATGAAAATAACATGGGAATCTATCAAGATGCAAATACATGTAATACAATGTGTACAAGGTGAAAATTGCATTGTTGCACCACAAAGAGAACAAAAACACTTAAATGCAAATAAACGTTAAACACACAAATCAAATTTATACACTCAGCTGATTAGTATTCAGGGGAAGCTGGAAGTGGACTGCATGTTTAAATGTACATACAATATTCAATTGGTCAGGCTTTTGTTGATGCCAAAGATGGCTTTCTAAGAGCGCTATTAAATGATTGTCTTGGATTATTGCAATTACAACATACTTTACACATTACTTGCAATTGCAATCCTATTCCAACAGAATCAGTTCACTACGTGTACATATTTAAGTCCATGCCCAACATGGCCATAAAATACTTAAATAAATATCAGTACCAGACACATCCTCGAGCTATAAAAATCATTGCACTGCTATTCTTACATGCAAATCACAAGAACACAGACAGTTTTTCCTGCAGTCATTAATGAACTGAGGTTGCACATCCAAACCTGGTGAGACAGCGATCTCATACGGCAAGGGCTAAAAAGTGTGAAGCTTTCATTTAGCCAGAGTGCAGATAATTTTGGACTACAATGTTTTCTCACTACTTCGCAGCACTTTGATTAATGTAGATTTGCAGGATAAAAAAAAATGAAATATTTATATGAACTTTCACTGTTTAGTGGGAATTTGCGTATTACATCTTCTTCTTCTTCTTTCGGCCTCTCCCTTTATCAGGGGTCGCCACAGCGTGTCAGTCTTTTCCACCTCACTCTG
>JAOUQT010039399.1:0-11165 GCA_025769995.1 Xyliphius kryptos
TGTGAAACGAAGGAAATTGCTTACGAATTTTTTTTTCGAGTTCACAAAACTTTTGGACCCGTTTTGACGCCATAATAATGGGTCAAGTATAAATTTTCTAACTCGATGTATACAGTTCGTAGAAAGGGAACATTGACAGACGATAATCTACTTAGTATAACACTATATGCGCTAAAGTATTTGATGAGATTGTAATAATAAAAAGCCAAAGCAGACAAGGATTGTAGATGTAATAACTGATATCTTAATAATAGCTTAGTAGAACCACATATTAGTGGCGGTTAAACTTTACAATTAAGATGACAGCGTATGAACACATGGTGCTGAGTTTTCACTAACGTTTGATGATGGTGCCCAAATGCTTTATGTTGTCTGTCCAAGTGCTTACTGGACCATGTTTATCAGGTTTGACATTGGGTAGGCAACATTCTGAAGTTAGTTATAATTGGTATGGATTCATTTACGTTCAGCTCTAGATTTTGTCAATGGCCACATATTATACATTTGCATTTAGTCATTTAGCAGATGCTTTCATCCAAAGTGACTTACAAATAAGAGAACAATAATATTAGATATCTTGCATTCTCATGATAGTCGTCCTTGTTTAAGATAAGACCAATTAAGGTGGTGTGATAGGCAAAGTTATAGGATTTTACTAGTTGTCTGATGAAGAAATAATCTTAGGTGCATATAAAGTACATGAGTGAAGACAGCTTACGGTCCTAGGTTACATTTAATGAGACAGGGCAAGTTTTAGGACAGAGTTCTAAATCTGCTTTGTGTACAGCAATGTGGTTCCTGTTATCCCAGGTCAGCTTGGCTTTGTTGTCTACCTTGCTTTTTTACTTTTATTTTTACTGTAAATGCTTACTGCTGTTATATGTGTGCCTTATATATGTATATGCCAGCACTTTTTAAAAAATGAGATATTAATGAAAAAATATGAACTAAACTGTTTCCCTAGCATATATATCAATATACCAATTATAATACTAAAACAACAATTATGTGTAGAAATTCTTTTCTGGTTTTACTCTTTTTATGTGAAAAATACTTGATTACCCAGGTCCACTCAACTTTTAATATATTCATTCTAATAAATTCTCTGACTATTCCAGCTGTTTGACCTGTACTCGGCTTTATTTTTTATGAATATGGTTTATAAGTTGAATATAGCATGTACTTAAGAGTATATAGGGTGTGCTCCAAAACGGGTAGTTCCGGTCCTTAAATCTGATCGGCGGAGCCGTTTATCCAGCTGTGACATTATTAACAATGATGCACACTTTTACCACATCAATGCGTTATAGAAAATACATTATTTTCCTGATGTTTTATTAGATAAGAATAATAATAATGATTATTAGAGAACCCGGAAACCTTTTAATTGACGATCAAAGTTCACTGTAAAAAAACAGTCTAGATTACTTCACGAAAAACTAATTTATTAAAGATTTTGTGTTCATTTATAAATCAAACCTTTTTTTTTTAAAATTTATTTATTTATTTATTTATTTCATGGTTGGGGTCAGAACACAGGGTTGTTACAGGACACTGAAGCAATGAGGGTTAAGGGCCTTGCTCAAGGAGCCACAATGGTAACTTCAGTGGACCTAAGATTTGAACCCCCAACCTTTTAATTGATAGTCCAACGCACAACCTCAAATGCCTCAAACTGTTTTGCTGCCTCCCTGCCCGATTAGACAACTATCATTGTGCCTGGCATGTTCTTTGTAGACACTGATCACAGCATTAAAAAAAAAGTAACTACATATTTTACCATTGATATATTGAAACCAATAGCTTTACAAATGTAACATTTAGCATTTTCTTTTACCAAAGCAGAAAACACTTACAAATATTTAAACACTAAACTAAATTTAGGTACTTTGTTATGTAAATTAAGAAACTTTTTACTGTTCTTTTTACTCATCTCCAATTTGGTCTGCATTTTGAAAAAAAAAAAAATCCGCAAAGTTTTACTGCAGTGCATTGTGGGATTAATTTACTGGCTAAGTACCCATCCAATACTGCCTGAATATCAAGGCATTTTATATGGAAAGATTAAGATATCTCCATAGACAGCATTCTAAGATAGCTAGGAGTTGAGGCAGCCTTCATAGCAGGATTATACATTTGGTGACGTACATGCTGTCTATGGAGACAGCTTACTAGGTTACAAAAGCACCTATGAATACCAACATGCTGCTTTTAATGATGAGGCAGGTATGTATGTAAACCCGACCAAATTAATTAGAACATTGTTTGGAAAACAGTCTGTTTTACGAACATCTGATGTTCAGGACAGAACTTAAGTCAACCAACAAAACTGTATTGTCTACAGAAATGTTTGGTCTGTATGAAAATGTCTTTTAGAGAGTTGGTAGTGCTCTTTAAAAAATGTGACCATACCTTCAAAGCATATCTTTCATCACAAAGGTGTGGGTACATATTTGTGCAGAAAACAGAAAACCTTATGTGTTTGAGGAACAATTAAAAAGAATCCACGCCACCATTGGATGTACCATTGACTATTGATGGGCCATAGCTGGTCAACACACAATCCTAATTCAAATACTTTATTATATATTTTATTATCTCGATGTATTGGAGTCACTGAGGTTCGATGAGTAGTTAAAGTAGTATGTAGTTTAATTCTTTTTGTAAGTTTGAGTTAAATAAATAGCTGGTCTGTGGGTAAAGTTCAAATGTAATATTTAAAGTATATAAAGAGAAAATTAAGGTTGTAGTTAGTGGTTATTCAAGTTCTCTTTGAATAAATGACTTGTCACTGTTAGATAATTAATGAAGTAGCTTGATTTTGTTGTTTAGCAGCTTTATTTTCCTTGTTGAAAGCACATTTGATTTTTTTGTATGCAGACAGCTTACCAGTCCTGTAAGCTACTTTTATTGTGGTGTTAAATCTCTGTCTGATGATGGGGCCTTATTCGAATTCATGTGTCTTCACAGAAACTGATGGTTTAGCTTAGAAAATGTTTAAATCAGTTGGATACAAAACAGTTTTCCAAAGTTGATATAGCATCGGTAGTCCAATAATCTCTTTTGTTTCTTGGTAACTAGTGAAGTTACCATTGTTGATGAGTCTCCAAATAAGCCTTGGCCCTTCCTTCAAAAAAGTAACAAAACTGGAAAAAAAAATTTCTTGCCACTATATTTTTGGCTTGCTCTTTGGGGGTTTGGGCTTATAATGCTGTAAAGCTGCTTTGTGACAATGTGCTATTGTAAAAAGCACTTCATAAATAAAATAACTTGAACTTTTGTCTGGATAATAAATTGCATTTACTCTTGATGGTACTGTGGAGCAGTGATCTACTACTTTCTTTGGTCATTGTATCTTCTGAGTTGCATAAAGTTGCCACTATGTGATCCTTAAACATGAACTTTTAGTCCAACTTGTTTGTATTTTTTCCCCTTTCCTTAGGAATTTTTTTCAGGAGCTGGCAGTAGGAAAATTGACAACGCTAATGTTCCCCATGGTGTAAATCTATTAAGGGGTCAGTTTTGTGTAGATAAGAAATTAAAAGGATTAATGAATTATTCTATTTACTCATGATAAGGCGTAAAAGTATGATTTCTGATATCTGAATAACAACAAGTAACCAAAGTAGGTCCAATTAAACAATATGTTGAAATATGTATGCTTTGCATACGTAAATACTGCATTCCTTATGTTTTGTTAACATGCATATAATAATCATGATTTTGTTTATAGTTTTATTTTATTACATCAGTTCTATTTTGGTTCTTTGTATGTTTATGGTTATCAATTGTAGACTTTATTTCTACTACTATTTAAATATAAAAACATCCATAAATTATTTTAATCCTGTTTAGATCACCAGCTAAAATTTTATTGTGTACACTACTATTCATACATTAGAAGTAAAAGACTTGTGGTTTAGCTCTTTAAAATTGTTAGAGAACTTTCCATCTGCATCAATCAAACCTAAAATCCCAGCCCAAAGGCTTGTTTTCATTCATGTGAAAAATAGTCTTGTATTACCACAATCAGGAATTTAATCATGTTTTATCAGGCTCATTCTAATTAAGACCTTAGCCCTTAGGTCAATAATACAGTATGTGTGTCAATAATTCATCATCACTGATATGCAGGCTTGAGGAGTAGAATAATGTTGAAGGTGTTACAATTGTGTTACTTTATTAGCATACAAAAATAGGTACCTGCATTCCATTACGTTACAAGAAGTATAGTAGTAATCACATTACAGATACATTTACAGCAGGTGCGGGCCGTCAGGGCCTTTATATTCTTCTCTGAAGGTCTAACAGTATCTGAATCACAGACAGATTTTGAGTCCTCGATACCAGAGCCTTCTAGAAGGCTAATGTTATGTCAGCGTATTCACACTCTCCGATTAGAGAGTACTTTTATTCAGCAGACATTTTTAGACAATTGAATGTTATTACAAAAATACAACTCGACTTCCAGCATTCAGACTTCTTTATAGATCTAATCAAACTCTTCTTAAGGGAAAAAAAAAGAGGACTGATTTTGTGTACAAATAATCAGGATTTTTAATTTTGGAACAGCTCTTTAAACTGAATTTGTACATAATAAGATGGTTTCATATCCATAAAATAGTTATTGACCGGTGGATTCATTCAGACGGATCATTACTGATGGCACAGGTGTGAAAGAGGCTTGCCAGATTTTCACCTAAGAATGAATGTATTGTCTCCCTCATCTAGAGTAGATCCTAGATTCCCGTTTGCTTCCTCTGTTACTGTTTCATTCACCCTCTGCCTTGTTCTTTTGTGGTTTCCTGTTCTTTGCTGCATTTAATTGTCTCCTGGATGAATACAGGACCCCGTTTTTAATTACAGTAAATGAAGTACGTAATAAGGATTTGCATCCATTTTCCAATCATTTTAATTGTCCCCATTAAGTATTTCTTTCACCCTGCAACAGTATTAAATGTGAACTTTGGTGTTATTTCCCGTACCAACAAAGACTGATCGTTGTCCTTTAGTCTCTGTCAAAATGTGTCACACTGAATCCTGTACTGCAAAGCCTGCATGATGGGACACCTGATTGGTTGGCACATGTGCTGTAATCAGTTAAATGACAGACAGGCTCACAGCTGCACAGTGCAAGCTAAGCCAATTTAGATACAATTAGAGGACGCTATTTTTAAGTTGCTGAACAGAAGACAGCTTTCAAATGAATCATTTGGCCCACAGGCATCATCATTATGCAAAAAGGCTTTAAAGCCCAGTTTGTTCTATCCATAGTTTTGAGACCTTTAAGGGTTTTTTTTTCTGTGCTGCTGGTGAATAGTGGAGGCATCACAGTAGATTTGTTGGCCGTACCGTGCCTAATGGTCAAGTAAGGCTATAACCAAGTGACCGATGGTAAGAAGTTTTTTGGTTACACTTCTGCAATGAGTGCCTTTTGATGACACTTGATTTTTATCAAATAGGTCATTATAGATATTAAGACAGAATGCCTATGAGGTTTATCCATGCATTAAAAAATCACATTATATTATTGTAAATTATTCTATATTCATATTTAATTTCTACTTTTTAAGTCCTAACTTAAAGGAATAGTGTAAAACTGGGTCCATGAGCCATAATTTCATCTTTGTTCCACATACCATATGAAAATGATGAGTCTCCTTGAATTCTTGAATATGGTATGTTTATACGTATAATAAAACAATAAGGCACTCGATGCACCCATGACTTATTCACAATAACGCACAACCTCCAATGTCTCATTGCTTTTATAAAATGATTATGAACACATTATAAGTACTGAAGTCCCATACTTAAGTAAAAGTACTATTATATTGTAAAATAATTACTTAAGTAAAAGTTTTTTTTACTTAAGTACACGTATACAAGTACATGCACCTACATGTACTTAAAGTAAAAAAGGTGTACTTAAAGTATTTATTTTAAAATCACTATTAATTACATTTTTACTTGATTATCTTTTTATTCAAACCAAATGTGCACAACCATTACCTCATGAAAACTTTTTTTTTTTTTTTTACAAGCATCCAATCCTAAACCATGCGAATATCACAAATATTTGTATATTAATAACCTTGACATATTATTTGAAAATTCTAATTTGCAAAACAATTAACCTAAGAAGGTTGAATAAATCAGTGTACTGATTATGAATATTAAACAATAGAATACTGAGCTCGTATAGTGCAGCTATACATGCAAGAATTACATATAATCCAGTTTTTCAGTAAAATTCTTCACAGTATAGGACACCATTAAAAAGCAGATTAGTAGCTTATTCATGTAAAATGTTTAAATTGTTCTCCGTTCTGTGAAGTTTACATTTTAAGCAGGTTTGGCTCAACAAGAGTTTTGTTTAGAACTCACAACTACTGACTTATTTTAGCGATTGAACGTATTAAAGTACACTATGGCAGCACACTTGGAGAAGGTAGCACCCAGACTTCCGTCAAATAAAATCAATTAAATATAAAATGACCTTAAATTACATAATAGCTCACTAACTTTAATGTGCTTTTTAAAATTTGCCAGTGGTTTTTAAAATTCCATAAGTACTTGCTTCTTTGGTAGAAACAAAAAAGCATCTCATTTGCTAATACGTTTGTTGAGCGATGTCAAGTAATGATTGGTCTATGTCTGTGCTTGTCATCCTAGCCAATCACAAGTTTACTCCGCCCCTCTTGCCTCCCCCATTAAACATCCAATTGGATTCTGATTTGAAGTTTGTTAGATGCAAGAGTAGATTAAATCATACTTTAAAGCGATAAAATAGTACTATAAATGAATGTATTCAAAACGAAATTAAAATATTTTGGAAATGTAGTGAGTAGACATAAAAAAGTATTAAGTGGCAAAAATACTGAGTAAACTACAAATACCTAAAAAATCTACTTAACTACAGTAGCGAAATACATTTACTTAATTACTTACCACCTCTATTTGCCTTAAAATTGAAAGCAAAATTGCTAATAAACTGGTCTTCTCATCTCTTCGCCCATTTTTTAAAAGTGAACGCTTGTCACTGGATTACGTTTCCGGTTTCTTTAACAATCAAATACTGCCATCTAGTGGCCATTTACAAAACACAGTTTATAAAAAACATTGGGAAAATAATGTATATCAGGCATTCAAACAATGTGAAACTTTCAGAGGTGTGCATTATTGTCAATTATGTCACAGCAGGACAAACGGCTTAGCCAATCAGATTTAGGGACCGGGAACTACCCATTTTAAAATAAAATTACATTTTAGTCATTTTGGAGACTCTTTTATTTAAAAAAATTTCCAACTTGATGGTTGGGGTCAGAATTCATAATACAGCACCTTTAGTGCTATGACGATTTAGGGCCTTGATTAAGGGCCCATAGTGTTAACTTCAGTGGACTTGGGAAATGAACCCCCAACCTTTACATTGATAGCCCAACGCCCTAAGCACTTAACTAGTGACTATGTGTCTCTCTGTCTAGTGAAAACAACAAATAACAAATATAATAATAATAAATACTAAGCCTAAAACCTTTTCTTTCCACAGAGATGGAGTAATTGTTCTAACTATCAAGTTCAGTTAAGGAAAGGCTTCTAGGTCCAAAATTCTCAAAACAAGACAGAGGTTGAAGAAATAGTTATTCTTCTGTGACAATTTCAAGTATTTTGTAAAAAGCCAAATCATCATTTGGTTTTAAGGATTGATTTGACAAGAACTGTGTGTGTAAATGCATATCTTTGCCATGACCTCAATCCTCTGTCAGAAGCAACAAAAACATTTGTAAACATATTAAATTAATTAAAAGACAGATTTGTAGAGTTAATATTTGAATTATTTTTCACTTTCATGCTACATTTGGCCCATTCTCAACTTACGTAAAGGTCCTCAACCAGTCAAGACAGGTGGTTGGCAGTGGGTGCTTGTTCTTCGTCTACACTGTAATAAAGCACACTCTCAATCAGGATGCTTCCCCTCCCCACAGCTCAGCTCCATCAGCCTCAGCACAAACCTTCGCAATCAGAGCCTGGCAAGCGACGGGAAAGCAAATGAGCTTAAGTCTAGACAGCCCACACCTGCATCTGGACCACTGGTAGCATGCTGCTTGTGATGCTGTGTAGTGAGCCAGAATGGTGTGACATAGTGTTAAGTAATGTTGCTTCAGGACCTGGGTTCTGAAAGTCTCTCAAAAAAGGAAAGCTGTTTTAGAGGGGTCTGTCACGGGGACCTGAATTAAAAGCCCTGATTCCTTTAGGTTTTAGTTCTATGTTAGCAAAACAAAAAAACAATATATGGTGCCCTTTTTTGGCTTTGTGACAGCCCGTATTTTTACAATATAAAAGTGTTGTAAGAACCATAACAATGGTCATAAGCATATTGCCCAGTTAGTACGGACAATCAATCATGGGGGGAGCTTTCTGTCTACTAAAGAACAATTAACATAAAATGTACTCCAGTTGGGTCGCACGGCGACTTGGGGTTTAGCATCTCAGTGCTGGGGATCCATATTGGAATCCCTATCTAAGTGGATTTTCCATGTTCTCCCCGTGTCCGCCTGGGTTTCCTCTGGGTTCTCCGGTTGGATTAGCAGCTGATGGCTGTATGTATATAGTATATACAATGTATCACAAAAGTGTGGGCACCCCTCACATTTCTGCAGATATTTAACCTCCTAAGACCCAAAACTCTTGCATTGCATGCGTTTTTTTCATTAAGCATGTGGACGCCAGGTCCTAGGAGGTTAAATATATTTTTTCATGGGACAACACTGACAAAATGACACTTTGACACAATGAATGTTAACAATATGTGCAGCTTATATATAAGTGTGAATTCATTCTTCTCTCAAAATAACTCAATATACATTAATGTATAAACCACTGGCAACAAAATTGATTACACCCCTTAGTGAAAGTTCTTGAAGTGTCAATTTTTTGTGTGGCCATTATTATTTTTCTTGGGCATGGAGTTTTCCAGAGCTATAAAGGTTGCCACACTATTATGACATCACGAAGCTGGCGGATATTAGAGACTTTGCACTCCTCAACCTTTCACTTGAGGATGCCCTTAAAGATGCTCTATTGGGTCTGGGTCTGGGTCTGGAGACATGCTTGGCCAGTCCATCAGCATTACCCTCAGCCTCTTCGATAAAGCAGTGGTCGTCTTTAAGGTGTGTTTGGGCTCATTATCATGCTGGAACACTGCCCTGCGACTCAGTTTCCAGAGGGAAGGGATTATGCTCTGCTTCAGTATTTCACATTACATATTGGAGTTAATGTGTCCATTATTAAAATGTAACACCTTCTGCACTCAGGCAGTCCCAGTCCATTGGCATCCCCACCACCATGCTTGACTGTAGGCATGACACACTTATCTTTGTACTTCTCACTTGATAGCTTGAGAACATCTGAACCAAACAAAGGAATGTTGGCCTCATCAGACAATAGGACATGGTTCCAGTAATCCATGTCCCTTAATGACATGTCTTCAGCAAACTTTATGTGGGCTTTCTTGTGTACGGACTTCAGAAGAGGCTTTTCTTTTGGGGTGACAGCCATGCAGACCAATTTGATGTATTGTGTGCTGTATGGTCTATGCACTTACAGGCTCTACAATCTCATGTGCCTATATTTCAAAGACAGCATTTGAATTTGATGCTAAGCACGTGCACTCAGCTTCTTTGGACAAGCATTTTTTTTGCACCTGAGAACTTGTAACACTAACAAGTCACAAGCCATTTTGGACAAAAATGACAAACAGTGCTCAATTTGAACATTTAGGGGTGTGGTCTCTCGGGGGTGTACTAACTTTTGTTGCTGGTGATTTGGACAAAAACTGCTGTATATTGAGTTCTTTTGAGGGAATAATACATTTACACTTAAAAAAATAATAAATTTAAGTTGCACACAGACTACCTTTCATTGTGTCAATGTGTCATTTTTGTTGTCTCATGAAAAAAGATATACTTAAATATCTGCAGAAATGTGAGGGCTGTACTCATTTTTGTGATACACTGTACACATATGAACACTACATTGTTGTTGTTTATGTAAGTTCTGTACGGTTTGTACAATATTGTTTATATATACAGTACATCCCAGTATAATTACAAGAATGTGTGTGTTTCTGTGCTTGGATGTTTAAATATGGAAATTGATGCATTTATTTTTTTGGTTATAGGTTTGGCATCTATTGCCATCCTGAATAGTGTACACAAATTAATTGTTTACTTTAATTTAGTTTACTTTTTTTTTAAAATAGCTAGTTTCGTGTCTGGACGACATGTCAAAAAATTGTATATCACACATTAATACGAATGTGAAGTGGACATAGGTGTGCGTTTTGCCAGTAATGTCACAGTTGGACAAACGGCTTAGAAGGACCGAAGGACCGGAACTACCTGTATTAAAATATGATTTACTTGTCGTTATGTTTTCAGAATGTGAGGATATGCAGCCGTAACACAGAACGCTTTCTTGTTCACACCAAATGGTAATCAGACCCAGGACATTCATGCAGTAAGGAAAAAAATGATAACTGTGCCACTTAGTTGAAAAAGAAATCAATGCATGAATGAGCAGTATGAATTATTTCTATAAACCACAAATGCAAATTGGTTGTTGTTTTAAAAAGTAATTTTGCATTAGTCGTTCTTAGAGTGTAACTGTTTAGTGGACATGGGCAGAGTGTGTGCTACAAGGGTTTAATTATGTCCAGGGGGCCTAGATGTGTGACGGCTTGCTTTTGCCAGCCGCTCCTGTACTCCCACCTCGAACCGGCATGATGTCTTTTTCTTTCCTTGCTTTTGCGGTGAACGAGGCAATTAAAGGTCATATCAATTAGAGCATGCTGGAGTCTCCAGCCTCATTGTAAATCAGCTTGTCTGCATGTCAGCGAGGCAGACCAGAATGATATGGCATGTATATGCAGTTGTTGTAGTCAAACCTCTAGCTTACATTGCTTTGTCTGTGTGATGAAACTGGTGTTTACTGACTGTAAGGCGCTAAACTAGTTAAAACTATAAAAATAAAAGGCATAACATTATTATTTGGGTGATTCACTTTCTAGATGTGCTATCTGTAGGGTTTATATATATATACACTGGAGATCAAAATTAGAGAACAACACACAATTTCCTAAATGTCAAGGTCACTATGTAGTC
>JAOUQT010039409.1:0-11165 GCA_025769995.1 Xyliphius kryptos
CACGCTCCAAAATCCATCCATCCACTATTTTCCGCTTATTCCTCCACAAGGGTCACGGTGTGGTTCCCCATGCCCATCAGGTTCCCTGATTATTTATAGATTTGAGGAACCTTCCATCCATCCATTATCTCCCGTTTATTCCTCTATGAGGGTTGCGGTGGGGTTCCCCATGCCCATCCAAGGAGAACATCTCGGGCGCCGGGCAGATACACCCTGGACAAGGTGCCAGTCTATCGCTGGGCACACACTCATTCACACACAAACACTATACAGGGCAATTTAGAGCGTTCCATTTTCCTGGAATCCATGTTTTTGGACTGTGGAAGGAAACCGGAGAACCTGGAGGAAACCCATGCGGACACGGGGAGGACATGGAAACTCCACCCGGATCGGGATTCGAACCTGGAACCCCCGGCATTGAGAGGCAAGCGTGCTAACCACGCTCCAAAATCATGTAAGAATTTTTTTTTAAAAGCACGAACGTTGTTGTAGCTGCACAGAGGGGGGGTGTTGAATCATTGTCGTTGTAATATAGGGCGGCCATTTGCGAGATTTAAAGATGCCCATGTTTATCTGTTCATTTCGTTTAATTAGGTTAGATTTTTTGCGCAGGGGCCCGGGAACCCCGGTTCTGCTAAAGGCATGAAATTCATTCACAAGAAAAACTCCAACGTGCCCAAAGAGAGACGAACCCACAGTGACACACGGTTCTGTGATGGTACAATGGTTCTATACTTTAAAAATATCATTCCCAATTCCATTTCAAGCTCCGAAGGAATCAATATCTTTAAAGAAAAGTGTATAAGGTCTTTGTTTCATGATGAAAACCGTGAATCTGATGTGCACATCAAAGCTATGAGTTCTCCAACATCAAAGTCTGAGATGATGAGCGGCTTCCATTCGGGTCAACGACTTTGTTTAGTAGATTTAAGATCACCTGTTTATCAGAGGTGGAACGCCGTGAGGAACGCTCGTTTGTGGACTTTGTTTATTTATTTATTTATTTTTATTATTCATGTAAATCATGTTTGTTGTTAATGAGATGTTGTTTCCTAACAAACAGGACAGAAGAACATTCTCTTTTTGATGTTTTCAGCTAAATGCATCTTCGTAATAGACGTGGACATCTCTCGATTGGTTAAGCCTGTTTGTTTCTTATATTTTATTTTAAATAAAGCAGAAAAATAATGTTCATTCAGGGTTCATGTAATAGATGCACTAAAATTCAACCATGTAATAAATACAAGAGGGGGGCACATCTTATTTGATTCAGTAGTGACTTAATTTCATAGTAAAATAAATAACAGGGTGGCACGGCGGCGTACTGGTTAGCATGTCCACTTTTCAGCCCCGGAGATCCCGGTTTGAATCCCAATCTGGCTGGAGTTTCCTTGTTTTCGTTGTGTCCGTGTGAATTTTCTCCCACAGTCCAAAAATATGGATGTAGGTGTTATTCATTTATTCATTATCCTCCAAATAATCCTCTGTAAGGGTCACGGGAGAAGCCCATGCCCATTAAGTGGAGAACATTTCAGCCGTTGGGCAGATACACCCAGGACAGAGCGCCAGTCTATCGCTGGGCACACACATCCACTCTCACACACTATATAGGGGCAGTTAAGAGCATTTAAATCACCTTATATCCATGTTTTTTAGACTGTGGGGGCAAACCGGAGAACCCGACACAGGGAGAACACAGAAACTAGAAACTCCACCCAGATTAGGATTTGAACCTGGATCCCCAGCACTGAGAGGAGAACGTGCTAACCACTAAGCCACCGCCCTTAAGCAAATTGGTGGCTTCAAATTGCCCTTATATAGTGCGTGTGTGTAAGACTGTGTTTCCATGTGAAGTTTCCATGTCCTCCCCATGTCCGCGCGGGTATCCTCCGGGTTCTCCGGTTTCCTTCCACGGTCCAAAAACATGGATTCCAGGTAAATTGAATGCTCTAAAATTGCCCTGTATAGTTTGTGTGTTTGGATGTGTGAGTGATGGGCATGGGGAACCCCACTGCAACAGCGTAGAGGAATACGCTAAAGATAATGGATGGACGTTTAATATATGTGGTATATCTAATCCAACTTTCAACTCAATTTAGTGAATATTCAGAAGGGCATGTTATTTAAACATGTGTCTGGACAACTGCAGGATCTTGTTGCTTAGTGTGGGTGAAGGTCTTTAAGGTACTGGGAATTACTATTTCTTAGTTGAGGACAAATCTGTACGATACTGTGACCCCAGTAAAATACATTTATTCCATATTCTGACGTTATGGATTAAAAAAGAGCTGAATAAATTATTCACACTGTGTAGAAAAAAGTGCTCTGTACGGGACACAGCACTGTTTGTTTGTATGTTAAGCCGTTAAAATATGTTGTCTTTCTTTAGTGTAGTGTTATTAAAGCATTATTTTACCCTTAAACAAGTGCATTTATAACACAGGGTTTTACTGCATAGACATTAAATGTAATCAATTTGAAATACAAATTATTGGTTAAGGAACACAACAGCTTAGTGCCAGATGTAAAAACTGTAGTTGAAGGTAAGTTATGGGTTTACATGTATTATTTAGATTCTAATGTGCCTTTATATAAGGATGCATCATTTTGAGCCTTAATAACAATGGAAAATTTCCCTTGAAAATTAACACCCAGACATTCATAATCGATTAAATCAACTATACCATTTCCTTAAAGTGGTGTCTTGAGTTGAATACAGGGAAACACAGACTATGGAGACAGTTTAGAGCAGTGGATTTACCTTAAATCCATGTTTTTGAGATTAACTAACCAACTTTGTGGTGCACTGTAGTTGTAACTTCTGTCTTTTTAGTTAAGTGTAGCAGTATTACTTATGACCTGTGTTCAAATACTCTTATAGGATCCGCTTGCCAGTCTTTCAGCAGACATGATCGCTCGCACATATAACATCTTTTCTATCGTCCTGAAATATGCTGTGGATATGCTAACATGGGACAAGGAAGATGAACTCCCTCAGGGCCTTGAACCACCGTATGTACACATACACACACACCCCACGTCCTATGTCTCTGGCACAGTGTTGTTATTTGTTATTTACTTATGATTAAGCCATTAGTCACATTAAATAATGTTATTCACACAAACATTGAATAGTATGTTTCATATTGTTTTTTATGAACTAAAGCATGGCAACTCAGCCTTTAGGGTGATGGGTCTGCAATCTAAATGTTGGGGTAATCAAATCACAAGTTCACTAATGTGGGCCCTTAAGCAAGGCCCTGAACTGTCATGGCTCCTAAAGGAGCTCTATCATGGCTGACTCTGCCTTGACTTCAGCTACCAAGTTTGGATACTTGTAAGTTGCTTTGCATAAAAGCAACTGCAATATGATGTAATGTAACTGCTGTTTTGCATTTTCTCTTTGAACCCAAATCAATATCAAGTGATATCAAGTTAACTTCTTTAAGGTTTATCTATAGCTATTTTTTGAGTGATTTATCTATTTTATTTATTTATTTTTGCTTAGTCAATTTAATCTAACTACTATTTATTTATTTATTTTTGCTTAGTCAATTTAATCTAACTACTATTACTCTAATGTGAGTGTGCTGGGTATTTCAAAATAATTAAAAATATTTTAGTATTTTCTTTAATTGCTTTTTTCAAAATGCTGTATATGCTCCTAAGGGCACTATTCTAGATTGAAAAAATGCTTCAGTGTTAACAGCTTTACTACCAAACCAAAGCTCAAAAGTCATCTTGGTTATGTGTTTGGCTTTTTTGTATAAAAAGTGCTCTACACTAATTTGCCTGATCATCTCACAATGAAATATAAAGCACATTAGCGTTACAATAATTGGGAAAGACTCATTTTAAAGTCTGGCACCATCACTTTTGTGTTCTGAGATATGTTATTAAAAAATAATGGACTTCAAAATTAATCTGTATTTTTCAAAATGGTTGTATTTTTAAATGATTAAATCATCAGGGTAATGCGTAGCTTCCTGAAAAGAAAACCTATCCTCTGACTGACTTTTAGAGGCACATACGACCTGTACCTGATGAACAACGCAGATAAAGAAAATAACCTAGAACGGCTACTCAAATTTACCTGGAGTGAAATTAAAACCATATGTGTGTGTGGCATTGAATTAATGACTACTAATAACAGAAACACATAACGTGTTTGTCTTAAAATGATCTAAAAGTCATTAAAAATTCTTATTTCTATGTTTACAAAGCAATTTTCAAGCGCTTGTGCATAGCTGTTGTGATAGAGCACCACCTTGAGGTGTTTGTGTGAATTACTCCCACACTTTATGTGCAGGCTTACACTTGGCTAGTGTAAATGATGCTATGGTGCATAGTCCACTTTTGTAAAAGCAGTTTTTTTTTGTTTTTTATTTTAAACAATTAACAACCATGAGATTGATTTTAATAGTAAACATCTGTATGTCCCAGTCTTAGCCAGCACTTGATTTTTCACAACTTGCTGGGCCAACTGTTGTAGTTGGATTGTGCTGCGCAGCCTTCCCCACTTGTGTAGAGAGAAAACGATATTTTAATTCTCCTGTATATCCTAGATATACAGTGAAATTGACCAGGCATCTTGTGTGTACATACCAACACCAATAATTTATTTAAATGGACTGGAGATGTACTGTTTAAAACCTCTGTATTGACAAGCCATAGTGAATGACTCTGCTTTGTTTGTAGGGAACGGGGAGATACCTATTACTGCATGCTGTTTAATGATGAGGTTCACACCTATGAACAGGTGATCTACACGTTACAAAAGGCTGTGAATTGTACACAAAAAGAGGCCGTCAGCTTTGCCACCACAGTTGACAGAGATGTAAGCTTTTTCTGTGTTTACACTATAAACTGTCACTGTATAACACTTTCATGCATCTTAATCGGATTCTTACTGTGATGATTTCAGGGCCGGAAGTCTGTACGTTTTGGGGATTATCAATTCTGTGAACAGGCCAAGTCTGTTATAGTGGTGAGTTACTGTAAATGCTTTTTTTGAATCGCATTATTAAAATTACCAAATCCTCGCTCTTGCTTTTTGTCACTTTTTTACTTACTGTATTAGCAATCAGTCTAAATGTTCACTATACACTACATAGAGTAAAGTGTTTGTTTTTTTTTGTACTTTTATTTGTTGTCTGAAGTCTCTAAATATTATGGATCAGATTTTTTTTCCTTTCCTTTTATACCAGTTAATATTCAACAGTTTTATTTGTGAAATGCATGATTTTAGGAAGCAAACCAAATCCTGAACTTATAAAACCTTTCAGAAAAGATTTATGTCGGTCTGAATATTTGAGGTTAATTGTATAAAATCATGTGTTTACTCGACTCCTGTTAAGTTCACCTTATTCAACTTCTTATTTTGTGTATTCCTGCAGAGGAACACGAGTCGTCAATCTAAGCCGCTAAAGGTTCAGGTCATGCACTCCTCTGTGGTGGCGCACCAGTGCTTTGCTCTCAAAGCCCTCTCCTGGCTCAGCAATACCATCAGATGTTCAGGTTTTTTTTTTTATTTATTGTTTGGATTTTGTTAATGCAACCTGTCCTTCATACATCATAAAGGGTATAAAGCCGAAAGAAGGAGGATATATATATGTGTGTGTGTGTGTGTTTTCTGTTATATTTTTTATTTTCTTTGAAATATTTATAGCCAGAGTGTCATTTAATTTCTTTTTCAGATGCCTTAAGAAGAATTTTATGTCAAGTTGGTCTGCAAAAAGGCCCTGAAGGAGAAAATTCATCTTTGGTAGACACACTAATGCTCTGTGATTCGAAAATGTGGAAAGGTAGGAAAGAGGATTACAACTTTAAATCATTGTCAAAAATCTCACTCGAGCGAAACCTTTTGTCGCTCTTGCGTATCATTCTAACCAAGCACTAAGTAACACCCACCATTTCACACATGCTAAGTACTCTTTAATGAACAAAAGGTTTTATTTGTTTATTTATTTTTTTTTTTTTTTTTCTCCTTAACTTGGCAATTGGCTGTCGGCAGTTGAAAACATTAAAAGGGATGGAAAATCACGGCTGTGATGGCATCATGCAACATCATTATATCAAACACTCATTCACAGAAATACAGCTGATTATTTTTTGAATATTTGTTGTGTAAACAAACCATGAACTACACATGGAAACATATATTGATTCCTCCATTATCTTCTGCTTATTCCTCTACTATTGTCACATTGGGGTTCCCTATGCCGATCCAGGGGAGAGCCCCTCGGGCACTAGGTATATACACCCAGGACAGAGTGCCAATCCATTGATGGGCACACACTCACATACAAACACACACTATACAGGGCAATTTGGAGCATTCAATTTACCTGGAATCCAAGTTTTAGGACTGTGGGAGGAAAAAGGAGAACCCAGAGAAAACCCACATATACATGGGGAGAACGAGTAAACTCCACCCAGATCGAGAATCCCCAGTGCTAAGCCACCGAATGCCAAACGTCTATAATGTCTAACATCATTATAGGTGTGAGATCATAACATCATTATAAGAGGGTAAGGTAGCTCAGAGGTTCGGGTGTTGGGCTAGCAATCCAAAAGTTGTGGGTTCAAATCCCAGGACCACAGAAGTTACCCATGTGGGTCCTTGAGCAAGACCCTTAACCCTCATTGCTCCAGGGATTCTGTATGTCCCCCTGGGTTCTGACCCCAAATATTAAGAGGGATACTTGTAAGTCGCTTTGGATAAAAGCGTCTGCCAAATGTCAAATGTTCCTAACATCTAATAGGCTAACGTTAGGAGAATTCTGAACTTTTGGGTTAATTTAAATGTGAAGGACAAATCCCTATGTGTGATGGAACAGTATGCACAATATATCACAATTGCTTTTTTTCACACACAAATTTCTGAGGGTACCTGAAATGGAAAAACTAATGTATGTTCTCCTTTAGGTGCTAGAAATGTTTATCACCAGCTGTTTATGAGTAGCCTATTAATGGACCTGAAGTATAAGAAGCTATTTGCTGTTCAGTTCGCCAAGGTAAGACATCTGCTCCTATTGTCATTCCTATTCATGTCCTAAACATGCTATGTGCACATTCTTTGGTCTGTCTACAGACTAATTAGATCCTCCACAGTAAATGCAAAGTGGAAGTAATAAGATGGGTTATTTCTCTACACCCTAATACAGTTATCCATCACAGGCTTCATGTGAATTGTTTATGTAAGAGTTTATTAAACTCACTGTAGCATTTAATCTGACAATTGGATGTTTCCTCAGTTTATCGTAAGATGTGCAAGCGCTCTACAAAGAATTACCTCCCTGTAATGTTCATACTTATTATGAGAGTGATGCAGTTTTCTGTAATTCCTAGGTCAGTAGACCACTTTACAAATTCTGGCTAGTGCTCTCTTTAAACCTCTTATTAACAAGAGGTGTCTGGTTGTTGACACTTCCCTACATATAGCAGTTGCAATTTATATATATTTTTTTAGTTCATGCAGCACGAAAAATGACACACAGAAATATTTATTAGTACTAGTTGTCTATCTCACATGGTTTCAGTTATGATCAGTTTTATTTGACTTATTCATAAAAAAAGGTAAACGTTTGACAGTATACAATAATTAATAATGTTTTATCACTTCACCTTGTTCCATTTATAAAACTGTTAATGCTGTACATTGGTGGTATTTTAAACCCTTTCACATAATTTGAAGGGGGGGTACTGAATCCTGTGTACTGTATTGTTTTGGAATGACTGCTGGTACAGATCTCTAGTGTAAGCTGGGTCAACCAGTACTAGGTTGCTGCATGACTTTGATCAAAGCAGTTTGCTACTGTGGCTCAGCCATCTAGGCTTATCTAATGCAAGTGATGCCGAATAGCGCACTGAAGAGTTTTAGAGAAAAGGCAAAGCAGCACAGTTTGTCTGACTGAAACGATTCCCTCCTGTGTATACATCAGTTTCATCTGGCCGATTTGCTCTTTGAGCTTTAGTCGTGATTGTAGCGAAATGCCGCTAGTGGTTCTTGATAAAACAGCTCCACTGGTGGACTTATGAGGGTTACGTAGAAGGGTGGGGTTTTACCTGACCTCTGACCCGCAAGATGAACTTGCCCCCACCCGCTTTCCCTTGTTATTTAGAATTACCAGCGCCTTCAGACAGATTTTATGGAGGATGATCATGAGCGCTTAGTGTCAGTGACCTCTCTGTCTGTACAACTCTTCACGGTCCCCACCTTGGTGAGTACCTTTATCCCACACACTTGTCCTTTCTTTTTTTGCGTCTGTCCTTTCTTCTGCCTGCCTTGCTGCTCCTGGTAGAACTATGAGTGCTTGCAAAGCGATTATGTGAAAGATGACCACGACAGGGAGTTCTCAATCACCGATCTGTCAGTACAAATTTTCACCGTACCTTCACTGGTGAGTATAAGAAAGGTTTGATATATTCACATTTTCTCTTCCTTTGGCTTTAGAATAAACCTAGAAATAAACTGTACAATAATGTCACCTACTCCTCAATGGGGAATGGTAATATTGTTGACTTTTTCCAATTACAAAATCACAAACACGTTCTCACAGACAACAGAAAGCTCTAATGATTATATACATTTAAATGACCATATTACTTTTATTTTATAAAACGTATAGTGGATGTTACATTTGGTCATTTAGCAGACGCTTTTATCCAAAGCGACTTACAGGTATCCCAACTTGGTTGGGGTCAGAACACAGGATTGATACAGCACCCTGAAGCAACGAGGGTTAAGAGTCTTGCTCAAGGACCCACATTGGTAACTTCAGTGGACCTGGGACTAGAACCTACAACCTTCTGATTGATAGTCCATCGCCCCACCCACCGAGCTACCAAGTCCTATGTTAAAAAACATTAAGTGATTTCATGCCACAAAAATAAAATCTTGGTGTTGCATCTCAGGCAGTGTGGACACGATTTTTTTATTGTGTTCTTGTCTGGCTGTTGTGGGTTTCCATTTTTCCACCAGTCAAAATGCATGTTAATAAATGAATTTGTGGTGCTTGTTTTATTAAACTTCTTTCAGTAATGTTATCTATCGGTGAATAATAATAATAATTTTGAATATCATGAAAAAGTTGATTCATTTCAGTAATCACTTTTAAAAAGTGAAACTTGCATGTTATATTTATTCATTAAACACAAACTGATATTTCAAATGTTGATGTATTTTAATTTTGATGATTATAACTGACAACTATTAAAAATCCCAAATTCAGTACCTCATAAAATTAGAATATTGTGAAAAGGTTAAAAATTGAAGACACCTGGTGCCACACTCTAATCAGCTAATTAACTCAAAACACCTGCAAAGATATAATTGTCTGTCTAATTATGTAGGCTACACAATTATGGGGAAGACTACTGACTTGATACCCTAGACAAGAAGGGCAAGACACAAAAAGTTGTTGCTAAAGAGGCTGACTATTCACTGAGCTCTGTGTCCAAGCACATTAATGGAGAGGAGAATGTTCATACGTTTCGGTTGGCAAACATTTCTATCCTTTTTTTTGTGTTTGTGTTAAGTAATATTCAAGTTTTCTGAGATTAATTTGAGATTGTCATTAGGTGTCAAATTTAAAAAGGAATAAACATTTGAAATATCAGTCTATGTGAAATAAATAAATTATACAAGTTTCACTTTTTTAATCAAATTACTGAAATATCAAATTATTTTTTATGATCTTTTTATTACCAGCAACCATAGATGTTCACTACTGTCACTGTAGACATTGTCCAATTTCAATTTTTTTTTTTTTTTTTTTTTTTTTTGAGATAGAATTGACAGCATACACATTTTCACAGTTCTTTAAACAAACAAACAAAAAAAAAAACAAATCTACAACAAACAAGTGCACAGGATTAAAGGACAAAACGCTGTTTGCAAACCTTTAACTTGACATTTCTGTATTTGAGTTGTTGTATTGTATGGCTTTATTATGATTGCGTCTGTTTTCCATGCAATTCTAGAATTTGCATTTTATTTAAAAACACAGTTTGAAAGAAGTGACTCAGATTTTCAAATGACACAATGACGCCCTATTTTTTTTTTTTTTTTGTCAGATTTGGTTCTATTAATCAACTATTCTTCTCTGAAACAACCACTTGTTGTTTTTGCCATGTAATTCAATCAGTGACTGAGTAACCAGTCACATTCATGGTCAATAAAGCTACAAACTCATTGTACATTTTCACAGATTTGCATTATCAAACCCCAGTACATTACAGGTTCTTGCTTTTGAACTGTTCCTTGATTATGCATATGGTCCCTGAGGTTGTGATCTTTTTGCCTTTTTTGATTAAAGTAGGTTTCCAAACATGTTGTGGCGCAGTCTGTGTTACTTCAGGATTGGGTTGTTTTAATGCACTATTGCTCCATAGGGACACGGGATACAGTATTTCCTCAGCTTCCTCTGGCTTCTTAAAAGGGAAGCACCTTTTTTGGCCATAGTATATAACCAATGTCCGTAGGAAGATATCGTTTTGCTTTAGGGAATGTCATCTAGGGGCTGAACACTCAACACTCCAAGGAACACCCAACAAGCACTTTAGCCCTGACATAGAATGCTGGTCAAGACGTACCGTGGGTCGGGTTTCTTGTGGGCACCCTAGATGGATCTGACTGGAAAGATAGCAACATCTTGTATTCTCATTATCACACTTGTATCCCAACGCACAGGTTATTATTTGAGGTGGCTGGAATGCATCTGTGATGAATTTAAAATCCCTCCATTTAAATACAAAGCACTATTCAATCAGAAGTGTGATGGTCGGTAGCAACAACTTGTATACTTTTATAGTTATTAAATCAATGCAATAGATTATAACTGTCTAAACTATCCCCCTTTGCCTTAAAAAAAATGCTACATGGAAATAGCAGGAATAGTAAACGATGCCAAGAGATTCTGAACTGTATATACTGTTAAATGTGTAAAGAAAATCTGAGATAAAATCCATTTAAGTGTCAGTAATTTTGTACACATTACTATAAAAATTAATGTTAAAGTTGACTTCTTCCAGACTGGTCATTCAACCAGAGTCCCCCATATAACGGCAACAAGAATGATATATGTGGTCCTTAAATTGTGTATGAAGGGCTATCATTCTTGTTGCCGTTATATGGGGGACTCTGGTTGAATGCCCAGTCTGGA
>JAOUQT010039415.1:0-21481 GCA_025769995.1 Xyliphius kryptos
GTGATAATTTGTTAAATACAATCTACTGTACCAGGACTGGTACCCTGTCCTGGTTGAACTTGCCCAGGGCACAAGATGTTCTCCCCTGGATTTGAATGGGGAACACCACAGCGACCCTAGTACAGGATTAGGCAGAATATAATGAATTAATTCATTAATCTACAGTACTGTTAATAAATAAATGTTATTTATTGAATAGAATGTCTGATATAGAATGTTTTGTTATTAGTCTGGTGCCTTGAACATTAAAACATAGCAGTATTCATATATACCTTAAGTGCACTGATAACACTAAAAGTATCGCTGTTTTAAATTACTTCTCGCTGGCCACTGGTCACCAAGTCAATATTAATAGGTAGGAGCTTTGGGTACAAAATGCTCTGTCCTCCATACAGTTTTGTAAACAGCCAGTAAAAGAGACAAAGATGTTTTGTCCAAGAGATGTGATCAATAGTAAAATGGCATTCTTATCTACCTTAAATTACATGCATTCACACTCATTCTAAACAAAATGCATTAATGCTGCACATGTGTTTTGCTGAACTCAAATGTTTTTCTCAAATGTTCACAAATTTGTCGGAATCTGTGTGAACACTTTGCTGAGATTATCCATCGAGCTCACAGCTGTGACATATTAAAATTTACAGTGAGGAAAATACGTACACTGCTCAAAAAAAACTAAAAAAAAGCTAAAATAACACATCCTTGACCTCAATAAATAAAATATTTCAGTTGAAAAGCTTTATTTAGGAAAAACCTCGAATGTGTTGGAGAAAAATAGCATAAAAATGATCAAAATGTAAATTACATGGAGGCCTTGATTTGGAATCATACTCAAAATCAATTTGGAAAATCAAATGACACTGATTCAACTACAGTGGAAATTCCTCAAAACAAGTTAAAATGAGGCTAAGTAGTGTGTGTGGCCTCCATGTTGGCCTCCCTACTACGCCTGGGCATGCTCCTGATAAGGCAGCGTACTGACCACAATAAAACTCACGTATATTAACACATCTCTCCAATGTGCCATACCCCATCAACTGTAACATTTGCCCACTCATGTCAATTATGATTATGAACTTCAGTCAGGTGCATGCAAATGAGTTTCCCTGAGATGGTGGTCTAAGACAATCTGGTAGGTAAAGATGTTGGTTGGGAAGGTCCTGGGCTGGTATGGTTACAGGTGGCCTGACGTTGTGAGGATGGTTAAATGTACTGCCAAATTAACTGAAATGACTTTGGCGATTGCTTATGGTAGAGGAATAAACATTCAATATATGGGCTACTCTGTTGAACATTCCTGAAGTCAGCATGCCAATTGCACACTCGCTCAAAACTTGCAACATCTGTTGCATTGTGATAACACTACACATTTTAGAGTGGCCTGTGAGGTGGATGGATTATCTCGGCAAAAGAGATGTCCTTATTAAACAGATTCAGACATATTTGTGAACAATAGTTAAAAGTAAAAGGGCTTATTGTGTACATTAAAAAGTCTTATTTTTGAGTTCTGTATGAAAAGAGATAAATAAGTGTGGTGTTTTTAACAGTTTAAACAGTTTAAACATGTTTGTTATGTATATGTGAGTGATGAACAGAAATAATCAAGCCTTTATAACATTTTTAAGACTTGTCACTGAGTGAACTCATCCAATTTATTATTGTGTTTTTTTCTTTTTTCAGATTAAGTACTCTTGCTCTGCCAAACTGTATTTTTGATCATCAATCTTTACACTTCAGAGCTTGCTTGAGACTCAAGAAATAAGTTATGCAGATGACTGAAAGTATTCACGCATTGATAATTGAGGTCATTTTAAATCATGCCTACATTTTAGAAAACGTGCCTCTGTTGCACATATGGTTCATTGTTCATGAGTCAACATGCTCTATTTCTAAACACACTACTAGATCATTCACACTTGTATTTGGCTGGTTTTAAGCCAAATAACTGACAATACCCAGAAGCATTTTATGAGTATACTTTGCCATTTTAAGATATTTAACTATGTTTAAAACATGGAACATACTTCAGGGAAACTTGCTGAGTAAACATCATGTAATAGGGGAAGTAAGATGGGCTAGAATCAGAATGTGTTTTCTTCTTAGAACCATCTGATACACACAAATGCCTGTGGCCGTAAGCAGCAAAAGAAAAAAAAATCATGCTTGAACAAAAACAAATGTCTGAACAATGTTGACTTTTATGTAACCTTTGGTTTATTATAGAAAAAGGCATGATGTTAGCAAGTTCTGATAATTCTTGCCACCATAGCTAACTAAATGAATGTGTTTGAGAAAAGATATGCACAACAACAATATACTGTACCTTCCATGACTACGCCCTCAAACCCAAGCAAACTGTAACTAAATCCACTGTGAAACTGTTTATATTTTTCTATCCTTTTGTAAGATGCAGAGTCAGTTCTCTGTTACATGGTAGATTTCATGTTGGTTACACTATGTATACAGTAGTCCAATTAAATAAGGCTTTGGGGAGAGCTGCCTTATACAGTCTCACTAAATAGATTAGGTAATGTTCTAACAATGTTAAATTCTTACAGGTGTGGTACTGGTTAAAAAAGAAATGGCCAAACATATTTCCTCTGAAATTGTGGTGTTTGATTTTATCCTTCAGTTGACTTTCAAGGTTTTTAAAGAATAGAGGGTCTTTAAATGTTTAAATATAGGTCTCTTTAAATGTTCTCATATATAGTGTGGCTGAATACTTTGTCATGCCACCTATGCTAATTTACCTGGCTAAATCACGATCATTAAATTAAGAGTACTTTCAATCTTGAAACAAATACACTTCTTACATATTTTCAGGAACGTCCACCAAATTTTGCTTCGTTAACTACTTTAATGTTGCTTATATGGGATACAGTTGAAATATCCAAAGCACTTTGGTAAGTAAGTAATTTATTTATATAGCGCATTTTACAACAGTGCGCTGTTACAAAGCAGCTTTACAAGGTTCAAAGCCTAGATCAAGCCAAAGCGATAGTGTAAAGAAAAAACTCCCTGTTATGATGTTATATATTATTTTTTTATGAAGAAAGCTTGGATGCTTTCCCAATTGTCTGCCCCAAGTGCCTCTCAGCCAGCAATAGATACATTCTCGCCTATTACTGGTTTAAGTTCAGCTCTCTTGTGTTCACTGCCACCAGTCAAACATTAACAAACAGTGGCAAAACAATAGTCCAATCTCCGTTCAGTTCCAACATCATCATTCTTGTGTAGATGCTCTAGCTGTCATCAGCCAGTTCAGCCCCAAGATGCTAGCCAGAACACATACTGTACTATGTGCTTTACTATTTTGTCCATCTCCATCTTCTTACCAAGCAGTGGCTCCCTCACATCAGTCACAGAGCAAAGCCTCTGCATTTTTGTCATGCAGAACCCATGCTAATCTTTAGCATGCCTAACAACAATGATATAAATAGTGGCGCAGAGCCCACATTTTCGTCCATTGCAGCCAAAGACTTGCTCTTTTGTAGTATTGTCTTTAATTTGCTTTTTTGTGAGAGGGTTAAATAACTTTTGCATTATTGAACAATGTTTGGCTATGGGTTGGGATTGCGCAAGAAATACAGGCTTAGTTTGGAATGGCTCAGCTGTATAGCCATTTTTACCATAACTCATACAAACTTGATCTGGGTATATTTTCGTTTTTACATTAAAGACAAAATTTAACATGCAAAAAATGCAATGCTTATTTGTTTAACTTTAGTTTTCAACATCTCACTTGTAAAAATAGCACACTTCATTAATCACAAAGCACAGTGACAAGTGCTGTGAAGCAGGCAAATATCAGAGCACAAGCTGTACTTTTTACTCTGCGTTGATTCAATTATTACACACTGTTTATGTCGAATGTCTTCACAACCACATCAATGACATTGCAAATGTCGAAGTTGCACTAAATGTATTCATTTTTATTTTTAATTCATTTTTTATTAAGATGGGAAGTAAAAGCACTAATCCTACTATGTCACCAGACCTCTTTCATACCAAAACCAAAGAATTTACTGTCACAAGATAGGACAAAAGAAAGACTACAGGCAGTATTTATGAAGCACAGGACCAGGCTTTATTAGCAGACTAAATTAAATACAAAACTGTTAGCTGATGTGGAGAGAGATCACAGCATCTGACATTTTGCCACCATACACGTGGCTCCACCGGCTCACGGGGTCCTGACATCTGACGTCATATAGCCTGTTTTGTGCCATCTGGTCACCAAAGAATCTTATGTTTTATGGCTTCCCTCTCAGTTGCCCACGCAAGAACGGCAGGTCTACAGCACACAGAACCTTCAGGTGCATCCATTTTTTGAAATATTTTTTTGACTCAACCTCTGATTCACTAATGAAATGATCACTCCCATTATGCCACATTATGTTATAAAGGTAATATTGTAAAACAGTGTCTCCAATATACATTAGATATAGATGAGTGAGCTAAAGAATTAAAGTACTTATGTGCTCTTATTTGTAAGTTGCTTTGAATAAAAACATTTGCTAAATGTAAATGTAATTTATAGCCATGCCTAACTGTAGTCTGAACTGCTACACTCTGCTAATTAAGTATTTGAGTAAACTAAAATAATGACAATAATGCTTGACTAAAATGTTTGTCAGAAAAATCTGAATTATTTTCAGCAATCCAGTGAGAGTTCTAAGCTTAAACCCAATGAGTTTTAATGAAACTATAAAACTGCAGTAATTATATGTGTATTTTTTCCGTAAACAGTCCTTGACATGAATTAAATGAATTTGTGAATGAAATGGAATGAGAATTTTTGGAATCACCAGGCAACATCCACCACTAGAGCGCAGTGAATGAGTTAGAGTGTATTTAGTAAATATGGATTGAAGGTAAGAGGGGGCAGATCCAGACTGCCAGAGCAGACCAGAGTCAGTAACTTGTACTGAATGCGAGCAGCAACAGGAAGCCAATGTATAGAGATGAGTTTGCTTTAGTTGGTTGAACATGAGTCGGGCTGCAGAGTTTTGAACCAAATGTGACACTGGAGGGGTCTTAAATTGACGGCGATATCAAACGAACCATCAAACCATGGCTTAGTGGTTAGCCCGTTCGCCATGCTGGGGTTTCCCGTTTGAAATCCCAATCTGGGTGGAGTTCTCCCGGTTTTCTCCGGGTTCTTCGGTTTCCTCCCACAGTCCAAAGCCATGGAATCCAGGTAAACTGAATGTTCTAAATTGCCCTGTATAGTGTATGGATATGTAAGTATGTGTGTACCCAGCAATGGATTGGCTCCCTCTCCTGGGTGTATCTGCCCAGCGCCCGAGGTGTTCTCTCGTAGGTGCTAGGGAAGTGTAAGAATTAGTGATGAGGCAGCGAGTCAGTGAGGGTTTTGGCATTTTTAGGTATAAGTTTAGAATGTTAATGATCGAATTAAGGACATTTTAAATAACTGCATGTTCAGGTTCTAGAACAATATATGCCCCCATCTAGACATCATCTCTTTTGGGGAAGACCCTGCATTTTTCAACAAGATAATGCCAGACCACATTCTGCAGCAATCACAGCATCATGGCTATGTAAGAGAAGGATCAAAGTACTGAAATAGCCAGCCTGCAGTCCAGATCTTTTACAAGTTGAAAACATTTGGCGCATCAAAAAGAGTAAGGTACCACAAAGAAGGCCCAAGACGACTGAACAGTTAGAGGCCTGTATTAGACATGAATGGGAGAGCATTCCTATTTCTAAACTCGAGAAACTGATCTTCTCTTTCCCCACACAATGGAAAAAATGGCTTTATCCAAACTTTTTCCCTTGAAATGATACATTCTCTCAGTTTAAACTTTTGATCTGTGATTTGTGTTGTATTCTGAATAAAAGATTATATGTTGGCACCTCCACATCAATGCATTCAATTTTATTCACGATTTGTTTGGTGTCCCAATTTTTTTTTTAAATCCGGTTTGTATGTAAAGATATAAGACTAATAGAAAGGCCACTTTTAATTGTGTTCATCTGAGATTTGCCTGTTAGGAGTTTTAGCTGGAATTCAGTGAAGCATATTTCATATACAGTAACAGAAAATCTAGGGAAGAAATCCAAACATGTTAGATCTGATGAGATCAGTTGCTGCTTTATTATTGGTTTAGTTTAGATTGGTTTAGTTGGCTGGGGGGTGAGCGTCATGTGCCCCTAAGCTGTGCCACATGATTTCTCTGTAATGTGAATGAACACTTGAGGTGATTTAGGCAGACACGCGGCGCGCCCTCGCGCTGGAGTTTGTTGTAGCTTGCTGCACAGTCACGTGACGACCGAAGTGCCCCTTGCGGAAGTGTTAGAGGTTTAGTGTGCTTCACTTTCAGTCTGATACTTTTAACTAAACCTGGTAAATGTATGTTCATGATTTACTTTTTATTTTTTGCTGCCTTTTAACGGATTGTTTTATAATGCTTCGTGAGAGAGAAGCACGATGAAGCTCGGTTGCTGTAACAGACTACAAACGTGATTACAGTAAGTTACTGAGACTAATGGAAGAGTGTCAATGCTACCGGTTTGTCTTGCTTTTAGACTGTTTAGTACATAAAGTTTACAGCAAATGAGTGAGTAAAGACATATGACGTGTATCCGCCAAAACTGACAACTGTTAAACTGTCAAAATTGTTTTTTTTAAACATGCATTATCCAAATTGCCTCCAATGAAATGAGCAGTTGTGTAATACCATTTCATGTGGTTTAACCATATGTTATTATGTTATTTTACTTCATTGTGTGGCTTTGTAATGCACAGTGTGTATGTGTATGTAAAACTACATGTAAGACTTAGTTCAAGTAATTTATTTATAAACCCTTTTTTCAACAGTGCATTGTCTCAAAGCAGCTTTTTCAGAGTTCTATTCCTGAACCCCCAAAGAACAAGCAGAAGCAACAGTGGCAAGAAAAAAAATCCTTGTATTATTAAATTTTTTAGAAAGAATTTTTGGGAGGACCAAGGCTCCGTGGGGGGCAGCCATGTACAGATTGTTTAGAGATCAGATCTCTGTATTTAACAATGGTAAACATTTTATAAACTAGGAAGCACAGGACCAGGCTTTATTAGAAGACTGGATTTGCAGACTGGATTTTAAACTCCAGGACCGCAACGCTATCACTCCAATAGAAGTCCAGGTTCCATCCAGTAATCGTCTGCAGTGCCCCGGTAGTGCCATAGACAGGAGATCAGGATACAAGAGAACACCTCAGAACAACAGACAGTTGGAGCTAATAAAGCACAGTAATTGTGTAACAAATGTATAAACTTAGCTGTTCATGAAATAAATTGCAACAGTTTTACAACCAAGACCCTCTCTTCAAAGACACACTATTTTTGCATATTAATACCTCCATTTAAATTAAATGTTTTTAAGAATTATTCATTTGTTGCCAAACTGTATAAATGAATAGAAAAGAAAACCTAGATATCTAACAATAATTTTAATTTTTGTTTTTAGATGAAGTGCCTTCTTGTGGCCACAGAGAGTGCTGAGGTCCTGTTCTACTGGACCGATCCTGAGTTTGAGGAGAATGTTAAAGGGCAATATGCAACACCTCATGAGGAGGGGGGAAGAGTAAGATAAACTTTAAGTATTAATTTGTTAAAGGTGTTTATGGTGACATTTTTAAGCCTATTTTTATTTTTACAGCAACCAGCATTTGAGGACAGTATCACTACACTGTTTGCTCCCATCATCATATCATGTAGCACTATGATTGATAGGTTGGGTGACAGCTACACCTCCTTTAGCACTGAGAATGGACATGTTTATGCCCTACATCAGGTAAGCATGACTAAATCTCAGTACTGAGCCAAAATAAAGATAGACGACTGAATTTGTAAATTTGATGCTGTTAGATTTAGCTTCAGATTTCATGTACATTTGAAAGTTTGCCATATCTACAAATGACATGGCACAAATGCAAGTAATATGGTTTAGTTTAGGAGGGTATTTAAGTTTTGACAGTATTTGCACATTGCGTTTTTTAGAATACAACCATATCCACAATATCATATTTGAATTAAAATGGATTATTGGATTATTAAAATGCAGATGCAGATACCCACTTTGGCTTCATGATCACCTTTGCTTTAATTTTGCGTCACTGTAGAAACAAAGAGATACAATAAAGTATCCAGTGTGTTTTATGTAAGACTGTTAAATTTTTGGTAATAGGACGGTATTTGTTATGTTTTCTTCATATAATATATTTATGTGTTCTGTATTTATCAATAATTTCAACAAAAATCTAATAAGTCAAATGCATTCTTTATTTTATGACCTTTCTAGTTTGATGAATGTCTATATATTGCACTAAATGGAGATGGTGAAGAAAGTGATGAGGATCTTAAAAGGAAGATCTATGTGATGAAAAAACTTACTGAGATTTTGTTTGGCATGGTAACACTTAGCAGTTCTCTCCTGAAGAAAGAGTAAGTGTAATATAATTCATAATAATATTACCTGAGTAACTAACCAAGGTATATACATGTGTGTATTACTTTGGTTAGTTACAAAACAGTCAGAAATTGTGTGTCTTCGTTCCATATTTACTTCACTTGGAAACTTTTTTTATTCTTTTCTCCTCTCCCAATTTTCTGCTGTCTAGGTTGCGTCCTCAAGACACAGAGCAGAGAAACCATGTCTGGAAGAGATTGCAGGGACTACTGGAAACATATAGCCGTTTGCGTGAACAGGACCAAAGTTTTTTAATTGAGGTACCATGTTTACATATGTAAACTATTATTTTCTTATTAGCAGTTTAGTTTATTTATAGAGGTTTTCTGCTTTAGGCTTTTGAGAGGTTGATTCACCCGACACTATGCGAGCAGTGCATTGAGTTTTTAGAGCGAAGGTTGGTGCAACAAATTAACAGCAGTCCTGAAAGAGCAGGAGAAGAAGTGCAGCATGCCTTTATTTTGGTCAAAACCAAGCTCTTAGCTTTCTACTCCAGGTACTACATGAACTCTTTGTGCTAATATTTATTTTAATTTATAAAAGACCAAAGTGTAACCTTATTTCCTTAATTTAAATGTATTATTTTCTATAAATAACTTGAGAATTCTGGATTCAACAACACCAAGTGTTGTATTCTATTAAGCCCAATTTACTACTTAACTTGACTTCATAACTTGAATTCATAACATGCAAAGCTACACAACCTAAAGTTCAAACCCTTTACAAAAACACCTGCTCCAAAAACACCTGCACCAGTTATTGCACCCCATATCATGACTTTTTGGATTCTGTTCCTCACCCCTTGTCTGATTAGTTGTTTAAAGCGTTCATGCCCTATAAATTTTGGGGTGATTTCTCCACAGTATTCACATTTTTTGAATTCTTGTTTTTGTGAGTTTTATGAGCTGGAAGCCCAAATTATGTAAAAATAAACAAATAAATACTTGAAATTGATGGCACAGAATCTATGAATCTTTAAAAGTTTAACATTTTGAATGGAACTATGTAATTTTTTATTAAACTAAATAAAGTTACGTTAAAGTGACCTTAGATGGTAATGTATGCTTTAATGTATATATTTTCATTAATGTTAATCTTCTCAATGAGTCTTGGAGACCCTTCCTCTAATTAGGATAACCCAAGAAAAGTAAATGAATAAACAATCTATCTAACAAGATCTCCTCCTTACTTTAGTTGTTTTTGCAGATTTTGGATTCTGTAAGAATATTTTTTTGTAAAGGGTCTGTACATCAGCTAAACTGTGTTCTACTTTTTTTTTTTTTTTTCTTTTTAGGCAACCTGTTTAACAAAATGTTAACTATGACTAAGTTTGAAGTTTATAATTATTTGCACTGTGATGAGATGAACTTAAAGTACATAGTCTTGGTTGATGTATACAAAAAGTGTACACAAAGCCAGCAGCTGAAGTAAAGTGTGTAGTTTGGTACCAAATAATGGCATGACTTTTGTGGGCAGTTTCGTTGTAGATGTAAACAGCCATAACCCTATATGTGGAAGCCAAACCTAAATCTAATTAACAAACCAATATACATAAATCTACACCCAAGACATAAAACATGATAAACCTGCCATTGTATAAATAAACCATAGCAGAAACCTCTATTTTGAAAACGTCTCCAAAACTTAGGGGAGGGGTGGAAGAAGCTTGTTACAACAAAGTTTCCAAAAAGGTAGTTGCATAAGAATTTCTATTGAAAACAGAAATTCTGGACAAACTGAAAATAACAACCGCTTAATGGAAATAAACAAATAAAAAATTACACTGATAAGAATGAAAGGATTTTATTTAGATTTTGCTGAAACCCTAAATATGTGATAATATACTCTAACTAAACAACCTCACAGCAAGAAGGCCCTAGGTTTAAATTTCATATGACTCTGTATGGAGTTTGTATGTTCTTTATGTGGCATTATGAGTTTCCTAATAAAACTGTTTTTGTCCACGGTCTTGTAGGGGAGTTAGAAATTCATATGGCGAGGTATAAAGGGGTGAAATTTATTTAAAGTAAATTGCTGATGTTAGATTTAGCACCCTTATGGCACTAATTAGGATAAGCAGATTAGGAAATAATTAAGTTATTAATCACTGACATAAATAGTTAAATTTGCATTTCGTGTGGCCTTTGTTCTGCAGCCGTAACGCAAGTACTCTCACCACATCGGACCTGCTGGCTCTGATTATCATTGTGCAGTATATCTATCCCAGCAGTTTCAGCTCTGATTCTAGCACTCCTGTGGTGAGTGAATTGTGTACCAACAGTACTAATACAGGATATTCTATCATTGTTTTGCTTCATGTCACTAGTCCGTCGATTCATCTGTTTTTGTTTGTCGGATATTCTGTTTAGGAATCAGACAGTATTTCTGCACCTGATGTTTTTTACACTCCAGAACCTTCGCCCAGTAATCAAAATTCAGGTTAGTTTCATTTAATACTAGTTTCATTAAGTATTCAAATTTTGGAATGGTGGATACTTATCAACAATCACTGGAAATGTATACTTGCAATTAATGCTGCGTAGGAGTGGGTTGTAAATTTGTTTGTATATGTATCTGTCCACTGATCAGATCAGATCTGTCAATTTTTTTATGACCCGTCCTGTGTGTGTTCCCATTTTCACGTATTTGCACTGAAACCCTGAGAATGAATGGCTCAGGAAATTATTTAATGACTATAAGCAGCTAAGTTTTAGTACTAAATGTGTAGATTTTTAACGTATATGCTCATTTAGAATTGTTTAAAATTGCTCAGCAAGGTAGCTAATTAATATACAGTTGTGCTCAACTTGATCTTGTATCTTTCATCCAGACACTTGATTTCTGATTTCACATTTCTGGATTGAGTCATGGGGAAGCAAAAACAAAATGGTCACATATTTTTGTGAAAAAGTAGTTGAACTGTATAAAACTGGAAAGGGAAGTAAAACAATATCGAAGGATTTGATAATGCCAATGAGCAGCGTTCAAATTGTGATTAACAAATGGAAAATCAGGGGCTCTCTAAAAGCCAAACCACTGTCAGGTAGACCTAAAACAATTTTGGTCACAACTTCCTGGAAAGTTCGTTGGTATGCAAAGATGCAAACCCACAAATAACATCAGCTTAAATACAGGACTCACTGAAAACTAGCGGTGTGGCAGTTTAAAGATGTAAAATAAGGAGGCACTGGAAGAAAAATAGGCTGCATGGTCAAATCACCAAAAGAAAGCCATTACTGTGCAAATGCTACAAAGTATTTCACCTACAATACACCAAACAGCACAGAGGTTATTTGGAATTAACTTTTTGGCTACAACCATAAACATTACATTTGAAGAGGTCAATAAGGCTTATGATGAAATGAACACTATTTTTTACTGTAAAAAGTGTATAGCTGGTGTATAGCTGATGTTTGGGGGATGTGTGAGCTACAAAGTTGAAGAAAAGATGAATGCAGCACGTTATCAGCAAATACTGGAGGCAAATTTGCACTCATCAGACCGGAAACTGCACATGGGACGTACTTGGACATTCCAAGAAACATAAAACGTCAAGACTAGACCAAGAATATCTTAATACAAATTTTTCTAAGGTTTTATGGACTGATGAAATTAGTGACTCTTGATGGGCCCAAGGCTGGATCAATAAAGGGCAGAGAGCTCCACTCCAACTCAGGTGCCAGCAAGGTGGAGGTGGGGTACTGGTATTATCAAAAATTAACTTGTGGGAGCTTTTTGGGTTGAAGATGAAGTAAGGCTCAACTTTCAGACCTACTGCCAGTTTCTGGAAGACAGCTTCTTCCAGCAGTGATACAGGAAAAAGTCGGTATCATTCAAGAAAAACATGATTTTTATGCAGGAAAATACTCCATCACATGGACCCAAATACTCCACAGTGTGGCTGGCCAGTAAAAGTCTAAAAGAAGAAAAAATTATGACATTGCCCCCTGTTCACCTGAACTGAAGCCCATAGAGAACCTGTGGTCCCTCATAAAATGGGAGATCTACAGGGAGGGAAAACAGTACACCTCTCTGAACAGTGTCTGGGATGCTGTGGTGACTGTTGCACACAATGTTGATAGTAAACAGATCAAGCACCTGACAGAATCTATGGGTGGAAGGATTTTGAGTGTCAACGTAAAGAAAGGTGGCTATATTGGTCACTGATTTGTTTTTGGTTTTGTTTTTGAACGTCAGCAATGTTTATTTTAAATGCATTTACATTTAGTTGTTTAGCAGACACTTTTATCCAAAGCGACTTACAAGGATCCCAACTTAGTTTGGGGTCAGAACACAGGGTTGAAACAGGACCCTGTTTTTTATGTTATATTGGTTTACCTGGTAAAAATAAACCAGTGAGATGGTATACATTTGGATTTTATTAAGTTGCCTAATAATTCTAATAAACACAAATGGATATCCTCCGAAGATAGCCAAATCTCTAACTTCCACTCTACTTCCACTCTAACTTCCAATAATATTAAGCTTTGATATTTATGAGTATTTTGGGTTGATTGAGAACATAGTTTGTAGAACATAGTTTGTTTAAGAATAAACAGAATCCTCTGAAATACAACTTGCCTAATAATTCTGCACACAAAAAGAGTGAAAGATTTTTTTTGGGGGGGGGGGGGGGTTAACTTTTGCATTGGTCGCATTTTTCAAGCATTCAAGGAGAGTTTATTTGTCATTCACATCACATCTGGTACTTGAGGTGGAAAAAAAAAGTTTTTGAGTTGTTTGCTCCAGTACAGCTTCCACAGTCAGGCCTCTTAAAGCTGGTTCAGCTGGCTCCCTGTAGCTGCTCGCTTTCAGTACAAGGCCCTAGCTCAGGCACAGGACAATCTTTGGATCTACCCCCTTCCTTTTAAACCATTTTTCCAAAATACACTCCAACTCGTTCACTGTTGAATGATGAATGATGAAATGATGAATGTTGCCTTGTGAGTCATTCCATTTCATTCACAACTGCTAAATGGTGAAACATTCTTCCCAACACTGTTCGTAAGGCTAAATGCCATTTTAAAGAAACATCTCAATGCACATGGCACTGGTTATGAAAAAAAGACAGCCAGATCGAGTAATGTCCAGGTTTGATAATACTATAGTGTAGCTCATTTCTCCACAACTACTGACTTGTGGTGTTCTCTCAGTTGTTATTCACTTTGGATTAAAGCATCTGCTTGATGACTAATGTAGTACATTATTTGGTGGCACCCTTAGTTTACTTTAACAAGTTTGTTTAATAACATTTATATTTTAGATTTTAATGTTTATTAATATCCTACATTTATTTTAACTTTTATTTAATTGCAGACTGTAACATTTTTTATATAGTTCATGTATTTCCCAGTAAACTGCATTTCATTTGTTAAACATCTATTCCTGCATTTTAAGCTTGCCGACATTTTAATAAATGTTGGAATGGGAGTAGTTTCATAGTAATACATAAAATAAAACTCATAATATGATTTGTGAACAGGTGACCATAATCGTGATTCAGTACAAAACAGCATCCAGAGCATTCAGGAAAGAGTCTTTTATAAGCAAAATGGGCAAAGTATTTTTAGTTTGTCAACAAACAAAATAAAGTTTTTCAATTACTTCACTGCCTTAACAACCACTATTTAACACTGATATAACTACATGGGTAAGCGATCTAGAATGTACCATCAAACAGTGGAAACATGGTTATATGAATCAGTTTGGCACATGGATTTGTTAAAAATAGACACCTTGAGCTCCTGACAAAAGAATTACTCAAATCGTTGTAAGCAGCAATTACAAAGCCAGGGTTTGTTATGGTATGGGGCTATGTTCGTGCCTTTTGGAAAAATTTATATATACTTTTATGAAAAAACCTTTTGTAACACAGCATTGAAGTAACATATGCTGCCTTTAAGGCATCCTATTTTCAGGGATGTCCATACATCTTTTAAAAAGAAAATCACATCAAAAATCAAAACTTAACCGCATGCTGCACACATTACAAAGGTATGGCTGCGGAAGGGGACAGTACGGTTGTTGGACTACCTACAGTCTTTTGCACACCTAAATATGTGTTTTCAAAAATAATTAAATAACATAACTCTTGAAACAATAGATCAGTTGATATCCTTCATGCAGTAACTTCATTTAAGTGTGGTAATTAGTTTGTAATGGCAACATTACAAATGAATAATTGATGAATAATTTACCTTCTCAACATTACAATATATTGCAGGCCAGAAATGCTGGAATGGTTGATTAACTGATTAAATTACACGGATCAGACAAAACATGAAAAATCTCAGGGCAGTACTGTCTGTAATAAAATAAAAGTTGTAGTTAATGTAAAAAAGACTTTTATTTATTATTTTTGTTTTTATTCACATTACTTAAACTTGTCTGATTTGAGGTTGTACATTAAATAATTTATGATTAATGCTTGTAGTCGGTTATCATATAGTAAAATTGTGTACTGAGTAACCACGTTTATTTTGCATTTCACTCATTGATTTGCCCGTTCAAGGTTTCAGGGTTTTTGGAAAACATCCTAGTTAATTTCATCTAATTTAAATATTTTTTAACCGTGCATCTCTTACCTTTGTCATAAATGTGAATGTACAAATACATGCGTAAGGGTAAAGTGTTCAGTAAAACTACACTAATGCAAATCATATGCTTAAGAGGTTAATTTCATTGAATTATGTTGGAATCACATGCACAAACACACACAGTGTGGGTGCGTCTCAGGATCAGCCACTTACACAAATAACAAAATACTGGGCAACAAACACAGGAATAAATGCCCGATAATGCTACTTTTTTATTCATTTATATTTTTTAAACAGGCCCAATCTGAAATGCTGCTTCCTTTTCAATGTGTGACTACAAAATGCACTGGCATTTTGGAAGCTTAACGTGTCCAGCATTAAGTTATTGATTGACATTTTTAGGCCATGCCTACTTAAAGATGAAACAAACCCCATCTGTCTTTCACACAGATCTGCGAAAGGGACTAAAGAAGCAATATTTATCTAGTGATCAGGATGTGGCCTCATGGCAGCCATAAATAGCCATAAATATTCCCCCTAATACACAAAACAGCTGAACTCACGGTCACACTGTACTGAATCTCCAGCACTTGTTTGTGAAAACTTACAATTCTTTGATTTATTATTAATCATGCTCTAAGTACAATAGCCAGAATACTCCATTGAATGTATACAGTAAAAAAAACACACACAAATACAACTATGAAATATGTCTGTTTTCTAAAAATGGAAAACATGCTGCTACTTATGGATCACCATTATTGGTTTAAATGGTTGTACTGGAATTGATCTTTAGCTTTATTTCATTGAAATGTATTTAGCAAAGCCATTTCATTGTTCATCCTTTCAGGTTGAGCCAGAGTTTGATTAGCACCAGGAAAGGCAAATACCAGCTTTCATCATATAAATCTAAACCATCATGACTGGAGACAGGGGGAAATGAGAGTGAACTAAAATGACTAGTGTCTGAGCGGGTACTCTCAAGCAGCTGCTCTTTTTGGTTGGTGTTTAACTTAAACTGCTGTTTATATTAAAAGTTCAACATCGCTATCAATATAAGAAGATCCACTCATACATTATTCATAATGGAATTTTACTTTGCAGACTTTTAGGCTCCTCTTGTTTTTATTTCACTGTTTTAATGTTGTAAATTGTTTAAATTAAGCCAGTTTGTTCAGGTAAAATGTTTTTGACCATCCACAAAATGTATACAGCTGTTTATTGAAAAGTCATCTTTACTTTCACCACATCTAACTTAATTAAGCCATTTGTGTCATATTAACACAGATCATGGGAGTCCCTCCGTCTTTCAGTTTACTGATTCTGATGTTCAGGTATATCCCATTTACCAATAATAACATTTTTACAAAGTGTAACTGTAGTTCTTATTTATATCTTTAATCAAATAAAAAGGTTCATACAAACTGTAGTTATGTGGCTTGTTTAATCTAGATGGCAGAGGATCCTTTGCAGACTCTTGAATGGCCAGCTTCTGACCCTATGACCCCAACCAGAGTATTTCTGGAAACAACAATGAAGGAAGGCTACTTTCCCATGATGCCTCACTCTATGTACTGTTTAGCTCTGTGGCCTGGCATTACGCTAGTTCTTCTCACCAAGGTAATATGTTGTTTGAACTTTTCTAAAAGATAGAATTCACATTTTTATAGTACTGAATAATATTTTTGTCATCTAAATATTAAATATTATACAGTCTTCTGGTTAGTTTGGAGCTAGTCTTAGCAAAGCAGATTATAAACTTGTGCTAAGTCATTTTGCTGGTTTCAATTAAATATTATTTTTAAATGCACCTTTATTTTATTTGTTTGTTTTTTACAGTCAGTAATTGTAACAAAGCATCTTAACATGAGTTTAAATCATGAACTTCCATATGATAAACAAATTACAAAAATAAAACAAAATCCAACAACAATGAAACTATACATGTAAAAAGAAAAAAAAAATATGTCATTATTTTACAGACAATTTATTCAGTATAGGATTACAATTCTGAACAAATTGGTCTTGTTTTTGCTGTGCGGTTTGCAAATAGCAGCAGGAAGATTATTTTAAAGCCAAGCAGTCTAAAGATTAAGGGACTAAAAGAAAACCTTTTTCTACTTAGTGGCACTTATGCACCGGTTTAGCAAGCTCAATAAGATGGCTTAGACATTTTGGTGCAAGACTACAGAAATACCATAACAATGTAAATCTGATGAAAAGAATGTTGATATGATTTCATTTAATAGTTTTCCAAGACTAGCTAAAAAAAGCAATTAGTTCATGCAATATCAATACAGTAAATATTTGTATACAGTCATGATCTTCATGCAATCTCAAAAACCTCTAATTTGCTGACATTTACACTCTAGTGCATGTGCGGTTTGTTTTAAAGTCTTATAAATTGCCATTGAATCAAGGCACAATTTTTAAATTGTATACAGTGTAAAAAAAACAGCATTATCAAGGTTTGTTTAAAACAAATAGACAAAGTGTTTAGGTCCACATGAAGGTGCATTATTTAAATTAGTTAAATGGATAATCAATGAAGCGTCATTGCTGTGTAAGATAAGATAAACAAAAAGATTGTTGGGCAGCCTTGTTTACGGCACAATTTTGGTTGGGTGCCTTGCTCAAGGGCACTTCAGCCATAGTACTTGGTGCCATTCAGTGTCGGCAAGGCTTTTTCCCGAAGTACAAGCCTATGACTGATCCATAGTAGTGCATTTGTAAGGTTCTTACATTATGATCTGAAATGACATTAGTTTGTTGGATGATGGTTAAACTGCCAACATAAATACCATGTGTGCTTCTGAGTAATATTAATTTAAGATATAAAATTTTCACACCACATATCAAATTGCTGTTACATATTCTTCTGTATTTAGGTATTGGGAAAAACTTTAACTTTTTAAGTTTTTTTTGATAAATATAACCGTATAAATAGCTATTTTATGGTATTAAGTGTAGAAGTCCATGCAATATATAATCATTATGCTTTTTATTAATAATACCACTTTTAAACTTGACATGATCCAAAAATCCTTTGCAAAACATTTTCTACTAGAAACAAGAAAAGCTATTTAAGGAAACAATGTGTACATAATGTAAACTCTAATCTTTTGAATCTATGACTTCTATTATTCCTTTGCAAATCAGTCATAAACAAATGTCCTGTGGTTAAGTGACTTCAGAGCCATATCTCTGAAACAAAGCCCATCTTGTCTAAATAGTTGGTTATACTTCTGAAATTCCTTTAGTTAAACAACTCTATTTCAATTTCTTGTACAGTAATTTAATTACCAAAGATGTGCTTTTATGTCGTGAACGTGCCTGTCTTAAATGTCTTAACATTGTGATCATACACGAACGCTTGTAGTAAGCAGCATCTCTGAGTAACATTTTCCAAAAAATGTTTTACACAAACCATGGCACCCTGTGCAGAATATGTTTCAGGTTATTGGTACAGGTTTTTTTTGTATAGTTTCCAAATCTGAAATTGATCAGAAAGCTGTTTTGTAATCTGGTTATTTTGGTTAATGTAAATTTGTCATACACAATCTGGTTGCTGGCAGTTCTTGAATTTCTCTGGTGAATTAGCCATTGGCAACCATTTTGGCCTTGACGGCCATCACAAAGGGCCACTGTTTTTATTCCTTGCTCAAATAAATTAATTATTTGCAGTCTGACATCATCAGCAGAAGCCTACTAAACTAAATACTTTTTTTGTAACAAAAAGGGCATCCAGTGTAATTATTTATGAAATACTAGTTACTGATAACTGTTACGACCTAGTGGGCAGGAACTCAAAAATAATATTTGACACGGAGAAAATTTGTAGGGAATGTGTCAGTTTAAAACACAAAAAATGATGACTTTTCAGTTTAGTTTAGTTGTTGTAAAAATTAATATTTTTTCTCCAGTCAGGCTGCATATGTCTTTATTAGAGTAAAAATAAAATTGTTAATTACAGCTTTAAAAAAGTATGCCTTGCCACACTGAGTTTGCTGCTGTGTTACTACAAATGTAGCGCACTGTACAGCCTTGAGGATGGGTGTCATCTTATAAATTATTCAGTGCATTAACCAAAGACTTTTTTTTTTCAAATTCTACAAGTGTGATCTCTAGAAATATTGCATGACAACTGCATACAGTGTAAAATCTGGTTCCAATGCTACAGCTGTTTTCCAGTTACTAATGGGACTCATTTGTGTATGGGTCTGAAGGATACCTTTCAACACATGTTCAGTTTATTTTGGAATGTTCAAATTTTCTAAGGATTTGATCACACAGCATTGCTGTTTCTGTTTGTCTCAACAGATCCCTAACAGTCAGGTGGCCATGTCTGTGTATTTGTATCTTGAGGCCTTTGTTAAGCTTGAGAAGAGGCTAAGTGAGGGATTAGAGGGGCCAGCTGCCTTGCGTGGTCAACCTCCAATGCAGGAGCTTCGCATGAAAGTGGACAAGTTTATCAAATCCCTAACTAGCATGGATATCCAGGTCAGGAGACAAAGCGACAAGTGACATTGAATGAATAAAATTAAATAATATTGTTAGACATACATACATACATACATACATACATACATACAGAGATACATACAGAGATGGAGAAATATCCTTAAATGCCTAATACAGTAGACATTTTACAGTAATAGTTGCTAATTAGAATTATAGTTAACTAAATTCATTTATGTTTGTTACTGACCAGATGTATTGTCTTGAAAAATGCACCGATTAGTTTTTTTAGCAGGAGAATATCAGATAAGCTTATGTCACCAGTGTACTTATTACAAATTTAGAAATTATTCAATTTAATTTAAGAACTTATAATAACTACATGTATATTTGATTAAAGAAAATTAAAGTTAAATTCATTTTAAATCGGATAACAGACCAGTTGATAGACCAGTTAATTATTTACTAATACATTGATGCTTCAATATATATATATATATATTATTATTGTTATTGTTATTATTATTAATATTAATAATAAAACTCTTTGTGTAAATATGGTTTGTTAGTGACTTAAATTTTATAGTGTTATATGGCATGTACCTTTTTTTAGCTGGTTTTGTTTTATAATTTTGTCTTTTTCAGTCTTCCTCTCTTTACAATGCCTGGACAGAGTTCAAAAGCAAGGTTTTTACAAGATCAGGGCAAGGTATCACTAAAGCGTGAGTGTTTTTTTTTTTTGTTTTTTTTTTGTGATGGTGTGTGTGTGTGTGTGTGTGTATATTGACAAACTATCGTGATCTTTGCCAACAGTGTTACAATCCTAACTGAAATCCTTGGTTGAACAATATTAAAAACTTTTTTTTTTTTTTTTTTTTTTTTTAAATATTTTTTTACTGAAATTGTCCTACTCCAAAACCCTGTTTTTTATAGATTGTTGCCTTCATGTCGTAGCATGAAGACTCAGTTATGTGGTGTATACCGACAGTGCTTTGCATCTCAGTGTATGGACAGTAACCAGCGTCTCACCCCTGCACTCCAAGAGCGAGCATTACACATGATGCAGTATGTTTCAGTTTAATTCTCATCTACAGCAATTTAGAAGTAAATTATTTTATGCCAAGTGCCATCTTAGCATTTCTCTTTTGTTACAGAGAAAAACTGATGGACTGGAAGGAATTTCTGTTGGTAAAGAGCAGGAGAAATACAACAATGGTGTCATATCCTTTTTTTCTTAGTTCAGTACTAGATATTAAGCACAACATTAAAGAGCTTACAAGCTAAAAGAAAGTCATGACCAAAATAAACGAAATACACTTACGCAAATTGTGAGATACACATTTCTTCTGATCGAATGTACGTTAATAAAACAAATGTGCTGTCAGTTAGATTAGGCTTATAATAATTATAATTATAAAAGAACTATAAAGAAAATGTAAAGAAATGTATCTAAGTATAAAATTGGAGTGCTTGAGAAATTATTTTCGTGTGCCCTTTAGCGTAAATATGTTGCATTATTATTGCATGATTATGTTTAGTTCGTCATTTAGCTTTTAATAAAGGTGTTTATATAATATTTACTTATTTATCATATGAAACTAAAATTTTAAATTACAATTGACGACTTATGTCCAATGATGACAACCCAAAATAAAATATTTGCTCTTTATAATTATTTATTGTTAACTTGTTAAAGAAACTAAATTTCAGATGTTATTATTTTTATGTGGTTTAAATTAGTACTACAATGCATTTACCATATACAGTCTTAAAATATTTTGTCAGTGACACACGTGTTCTGTGATGAACTTAATTTGTATTGAACTTGGCAGTGAATTAAAATATAAAGTTTATACAATATATGTTTTTAAAAAGTAAATGCATATACATTAATAGAAAAAAAAAAAGACTACATGAAAACTTGTGAAACCATCTTCTAAAATATGGCTTTGCAGTGAAATGCAGTTTAATCTAAAAAGAACAATGTATTTGCTTTAACCACTTAACGTAGAT